>JBBMOY011553633.1:0-14001 GCA_037951405.1 Platydemus manokwari | reverse complement strand
TTATTATTATTATTATTATTATTATTATTATTATTATTATTATTATATTATTATTATTATTATATTATTATTATTATTATTATTATTATTATTATTATTATTATTATTATTATTAATATATTATTATTGTGAACATTATTAGTATATAAACCAACTAAATATAACAGTTAAGCATGGGGATAGTGAATGTAAGTGAAATGGTCATGGGTTGGAGTTTGAGTTTAGCTGAAACCTGCTATAATTATTTAATGAACTGTTGAGCAATATAACCTCTTTTAATCTAATAACTAATTTATTACATGATGAATTCAGGTCCTTATCATATATTAATGTGCAGAAATGGTTGCGAAACTATTATAAGAACACCGTTTAATGCTATTATTATTATTATTTTAAACTTGTCAAGATCATATTGTATTGAGAATTGTGATATTTTGTTACATAATTATTTTATATGTTATATTATTAAGATTTATTTTTTGATTCGATTAGATTGTGGAAGAATTTGGAAGAAGTTCAGAAAATGAACCAACGAAAAGAAGCTGAAAAAATGAAGATTGATAATCAAATGAAGAAGAAACAATATGCAGAAGTTAATTGATCAATTTCTATGAAAAAATAATTAAAATTGATTTCATGTTTAGAAAATTCGAAGGATAAAAATGGAAAAATCCAAAAAACAATAAATCATTAAATTTTTTGAAAATAAAGTTTGTAAATTTTTGACACTAGACCATTTTTTAATAAAATCATTGGTTTTTTTATGTAGATTATAAAGGAAGAATTATAAGCAAATATATAGAGATTCATAGATATAAATATATTTTCTGCTCGTTCTTTATTATAGTTCTGAATTATTTGTATGTGTGAGTGCTACATATGTATAGCATTGATTATTTTTCGTATATATTTAATGATTGATTTTATACCACTAGATTAAGCACAAAGATCTATAAAATAAATAGTTTAATAATAATTTATTGTCAAATAAAATAACAGAGAACATGAATAATTATGTAATGGAGACAATAAACCTATTGACAATCTTTAATTAGTCTGGGGTGTCTTATACTATATGTAGTGATGATCTTTTGTTCCTGAACAAAAGTTCTGAAGTTTTTATTGATTATAATTAATCATATTTATATGAATTTCGAAAATTTGATGGTTTAATTTAATGGTGAATTGCTGATGAATCATTGAATGATCGGTAATTAAGGGTGAAGAACCTGTCATTATTGGAAGAGGAACATTGCTTTCATGATGTGCTGGAGAACCCTCAGAAAATTTATGAAACTTGAAGGTTTGACGAATTCTTTTAAGGTTAATAATAATATTTATAAGCATTAAGGTCATATTTTACATAAATTACTTGAAATGAGAAAAATAATCGATAATTCTGTAGTTACGACAGTCTTTACTGTGATTCAATCTTGTCAATTCTTCGAGAGATTAAACTTTCTAAGTTATATCAACAAAATTAAGTGTTGGTAGTAAATAAATTTTTACTATTAAGTGATTTTCTAACTGTAGAAAACGTAACCAATCTTAAGAGCTTAAACATGAGAAATTAAATTTATTAGTTTTCTTTAATTAATTCCAATTTTTGTCCGTCTTCATAAATTTCTTATAGAATTCAACAGATTTTTTTTATCAGACCTTCGGTATATGAATCACTAACATGTTGAATGATAACGTAATTCTAACAATTTACTTGGGAACTCTACAAAATTAGGACTCCACTCTTTCTTCATGGCGAATTCCTAAGTTATTTTGTAGAAACTAATAAATATCTGCACATGGATTATTTCAGTTGAATTTCCTTAATGGCGTTATCACATTAATTTTAATATTATCGATTTTTGATTTTAAATCTAAAGTAGTAGATGAAAATTTATCTAATCACAATTCATTCCACATAAATTTCTAGATTTAATTTATATGATATAGGATTTATTAGATAAAAAAGCTAATTAAAAAAATATGTATAATTTAATATCATTGAAATTAGTCTTTGTTAAATTATACTTCCAATTACGTATTTATAAATATTTAAAAATAACTTTACACAGATTTATTGGAATGAAAGGTTCAATGCTGCAATCTGCACCATCAGTATTAATTGATGTGTAAATATTGAGATAACTAGAATAGAATGTAAAAACATATAGTATGTAATTCGATAAGCGTACTTAGACTGTTTAATGCAAACAGTACATAGAAAGTTCTTTTAGCATCGTTTTAATTTAAAATTACATTTGGTATATTTTTATCAAATTTAAAAAATCTGATGACTTATGATTGTTTATGATATTGAAAGCATTTCTAATTAGACATCAGAAACACACACCTTATCTATCCATGGAATCAATCAGTCCTAGCATTGTAATTCAATGCATGAAATTTGAAAATGACAATTGTTAAAATATTGACCTTGAATTTTAAATTACAAATGTGATTTTGTGTGATCCTGAATTTCTGTTTTTTCATAAATAAATCGCAATTTATTATCGAGTGTCGAATGTAGTCTATTGTAACAGTATATTTTGCACCAAGCTAAATTTCCTGATTATTTCAAACTCGCATACTTGGGTTATCACAAGGCGGAGAGTAAAAATATAAAAATTAAGAAATTTTTACAATAGGAGAAAGTATAAATTTAAATGTCAATAAATAAATAAAAATATGAGAATTATTTAAAGTATAATAATTTTAGATTTAAAAATAAATTACTCTAAAATAAAAATAAATGTCTAAGAAATTATTTTAAAATTAGATTAAATAAAAAATTTGTTTCAAAACAAAAAAGTCGTTTTGCTTTCATTTGATTAACCGACATTAAAGTCATTCCAAGCACAGAGAAAATTAAAAAAATCGGAAAATGGAAACTATATCTTGTATAAAAATAGAATAGCAATTAAGGTTATAATAAGTAACTGTGATAGCAAATATCGTGACAAATGCACCAGGAACACCAAAATAGTAACAAATATATCAGAAATACCAAAAATAGTAACACAAGATACTAGAAATAGAATGCTATAAAAGGCAGAAGTAAGGGTATATAAGCGAACACCTACATTCACTATTTGCACTCATTGCTACTAGAAAATATTAAGATTACAAGAATTATCGTTAAAATTTTAATCTCGAGGATTATTATTTTTGTCTGAAATTGTCAGATTATCAAAAGTCAGATATTTTCATTTAAAGAAAATCCAATTATATTTACTATTAATCTAATTACAAAACCATGATAAGTAAATTCTATTTTTATAATCCACCCACGGCTATTCTTTTGCCTAAAGGTTTTTATTATCAAAAATAACTAACATGTACATCTTTACTATTACGAAATTGATTATTTTATTTTAATTGATAATATATATTAAATATTTGAATTAATTTGTTTGCATAAATTTTGTTTTATAAGCCCTGATTATTTATCATTTAAATTGTAACTATATAGTATCTACATCTCTAAATTTTCCGAAAGGATCAAATTAAGTTGGGGATTAAATCGCAACCTTCCGTGTATTCGTCTATTGCGTGTATGAAATTGTGCACATCACTCTGATGCGCAAAGAAATGGGTAATAAAATAAAATGCACATCAGACAAAAAATAATAATCGAATTTTTATATTCGTTTACATTTTTTTTTAATAATAATTTTTGTACAACATGAAAATTAAACCTTTTCATAGGAATTACTAAATTGTTATTGCTGTATTTCATTTACATACTCACAATTTTAGGTAATATTTGATTTAGCATTAAAGTGTTTTCGCTTAACGACCCGATGGAGAATCCCTCATATCGATTAAGAAAAATTATTTTTTTGCCCTTTATGGAACAGTTTTATGAATGGATGGTTTTTTTCCAATAAAATGAGTGTCGCAATTAATATGATTACTCGATTTAACTTGATGAGATAATTGTTAATGTTCAAATCGAAGGTGTGGAAAATGTCATTTCATCCACACGTTCGAATTGCTGAGGTAATTCTGTTTGTAGTGTACCCACAACAAATTCATTGTAAAAGAGTTTCATTTTTGTAATTAGTACACAATATCAACGAATTACATCTATTACATATTTATATTTTTGACACTTGACCTGATTACAACAAGGATTAAATATTACCGTTAATGAACTATTGATAATGTTAAGTTTATCAAAAATTCAGTAAGTTTAATTAATATTCTTCAGGTTTGTGAGAAATCAATCCTCTTTTTTAAAATTACAAAAATGTGATTTTAAATTTTTAATAAATCTGATCTATCTCTAAACCTTTGGTTTTCAACCTTTTTGTTGGAGAGGAGCCGCACGGAAACACGGATGAACCAATGTGCAATAATTTAATTGTTTTATGCAGAAAACAGCTTTTATTTTTTAAAATGAAATAAAAGTATTTATGTTCAGAGTGTTGTACATGTTTGTTGTTAAAATGAAAACAAAATTGTACATGTTTGAACAGACTAAATTTATTCTGATCAACAACTCAGTGGGAAATTTGAACCTGGGGTTTCTTGCACAACTCTTTAAGATTCGGTCGTATGTTTAACAGACACACAGGAAGTTCATCTTCCACAGACAGCAATGGTGCTCGTTTCTTGTGTTTGATGGTTGTCAGACCTGAAAATCCAAATTCACACAAATATGAGGTTGACAATTGCACAAGAAAAAGTTGTTCTTTCTGGGCAATTGCAAAACATTCCTTTTCAACCATCAACCAAAATATATAAAGGCAGACCTAATAGTGGTAGAACAAAGTAATATTTCAAATGTAGCGAGTTTATTTATGTTAAATTTAGTGTATTTAAACAATAAATAATAAGATAATAAAAATAATAATAAAAATAATAATGAAATAATAATAATAATAAATATTTTTGAAATTGAATTTAACAAGTTATTTATTTGTTCGTTATTCTAATTTAGAAATTTGGAAATTGCGGAACCCCTAGTGTGTACTGGTGAAACCCTATGGTACCGCGAAACCCTGGTTGAAAACCCCCGCTCTAAGCAAATGAAATTCCCTTCAAAAAATATTATGAATATAATTATAAAATTTCAATACGAGTTATTAATTATAACCATTGCATAATACTTATAATTATAATTATCAATATCATTTTAATTATAAGCGTAATAATAATTATGTTTATCATTACCAGTATCAATATAAAACCAATGTTTTATCTCCGAGTTCATATTTTGAGTTATAAATGAAAACTGGTGGTATTTCTAATTGGAAGATTGCTTTAAAAAAAATAAAATATCAACGAAATATAATTGAAAAACAAAATTTAATTTATTTCCTACCATTGATTATTTTACTTTCTTTCAATAAGAACAGACAAAATGTAAGACAGGAACTAATTTCTCTGAATTAAACCATTATTTTACTGAAGATAAATTTATAATACCTAAGTAAAATTTTTACAATGCATAGTACGAGATAATCGAAACTTGCATTTAACCTTTAAAATTCTATTTATCAAGCCCATAACTTGCTTAGTAAAGCATTAATAATCCTTAAAAGTAATTTTTCTCTATAGAAAAAAAGATTGTTATTCATCGAGATTAATGATAAAAACATCTATGAATTGTGTTTTCGTTGGATGCTGATGAGGAAAATATTGGATGATAAGAGACAATGGATATAAACGAATATGTGAAGACATGTATAAAACGTAACATCGAAATATACGACATTCTGTACTGAACAGTGATGAGTTTTAAAGTGCATGAGAATGATCTGTCAGTGGATCTTTTAACCAATCCAAAAGCAATGATCCAATTCTATAATCGAATCTGTAATTACAAAGTTACTTTCACTTGAAAAGAAATTATTTTTATAAATCAATGAATCGATTTAATAAAAGGTCAATTCTGACAACAATAGGCGTATCAGTATTATCCAATAAATATTTGACGACGGTGTAACAAATGATTTAAAAACACAACATTGTCTACCAATAGCTTTTCATATTATGTTTTAAATTCCCGAAAATGTTTAGTAAATAAAACCTTGCAATAACTATCTATTTCTATATTTCATTTCTATGTTTCTGAAGTCATATCATCATTTTTCAAAACTCGTTTTTTATATTCTTAGCTATATATTTGCACAATGCAGATTTAATTTTACGAAAGAATAACATTATTTTTTTTCGATAATATCAGTACGAATTAGTTTTTTTTTATCCTGAGTGTCATAGTCGTAACCCACTGGCATTATTTTTATAATGACAATAATATTAATAATATAAATAATATTACTAACAATAATTAATAATAATGATATTATTAGTAATAATAATAATTAAAACAATTTATCACACTCAAGCGGTATTTGATTGAATTGTTAGTTTTAGGATCCCTTAATTACTGATTTTATAATAATAATAAATTATTATTATTGCTACCATCTATTGGCTCTGTAAATGTCTTATCACTTCTTCGATTATATACCTTAAAATTTGATATTCTTTCTCCTCGATCGTTTCAAATGCTTGTTCAAAGACGAGATGATGTTGATTAACATTCGACATTTGAAAACTAAACAAAGGTCGTTTATTTTATCTCTCAATTCTTCCACTGTCGTTTTACTAAATAAGTGTGTGAACTCAATGATTTTATTGCTGTTATTATTCGTCTTTCTAATTTCCAACCACAATTGTGCTTTAGTAAAAGATAGTGAGATGAAATTTAGGATGACAATATGAAAAAATGTAATGATTTCTTACGGCACTTGCCAATCGCAATATCAAAACCAATCTAGTTGTTATGAAAACCTGTGTTAATATAGAAAGCATTGTAATTATGACAAATTAGCACTGATTTAAATTTCTTTACCTGTATACATAAAAAAGACAAATTATTTTACAAATTTTTGGAAAAATGTGGGTTGATATGCTCAACATGGATGCTCTACTGATGTTTTAAGGGTTCGAGATTAACTCTATAAATAGGAAGAATATGCGACAATTTATAAATTGACAATATGATTTTACACAATATTAGCTTTCGTGTTAGTGTCCTTGAAGTAAATTGAAGATGTTTGATCTTCCAATTCATGTACGGGGCATATATTTCTTGCATTAATTGGTCGAAAAACTTCCTCGTGGGAACTTCGGCAATTTAGCATTGACGAGTTAACCAGCACAATATGATTGATTTCGAAAAACTGGTGAAATATTAAGTTTGTTGGTTCATTTACACCTATAAGACAGCAGGTGAACACACAAGTCAAGTCTATGAAAACAGTAGAATCATCTAAGCAACTGCACGTCTTTCATAATCATTAACTTTAAATCTTTTTAAATTCTTTTATTCTTATGTGATTATAATATCAATTTTGAATATTCAGCGTTAGTAAATACTTAACACAAGGATAATATAACTTCTGCTTAATATCAAAGTAAATATACGCTTCTATTTTAAATGTGTTTCCAAATAGTTTACCGTTACCTGCCAACATGCTTCCCAGTTTTTTAAACTGGTAATTTTTATAGGTTGTTAATCATTTCTAAAAAGACTTTATAAGAAAATCTGTATATGCAATTACTTGCAATACACACAGCTATGAAATTGTCTCAATTTTCAATTTATTATTCAAAAATTAACTAAACGAACTTAATAAAGTTTTCAATAATTATAAAATACTTGAAAATAACATCGTTTTCATCTAAACTAAAATTTCATTTATCACAACTTAATTGGATTGATGAAAAGATTGATCGAAATTAAATAAACAAAATTTTATTCGATATTTCAAAACAAAACTTAAATTTGATTACTGAAATAAAATTTTCTTCACCAAAATTTCTTGTCTGATATCATAATAATAATAAATATCATCTGTTTTAAAATTAATTTTTATACAATTATTTGTCTCATTTTCTAGTTAATAACTATTTATAAGAGAGCTTACATGTATAGGGATAAAACAGAGATATCATTTATTGTGATGTATTAATAGCTATTCTATTAAATAATGATTATCTACATGTTTTTTGTGTGTGGAAAAAACGGATTATAATTAAATTAAACTTTTCTTTATTTAAACTCGTCTCGAAACCGACGTGTAAATTTATATTAAATTCGGTTTTTTCTAAAGATAAATTCCTAAAACTAAGTACGCACGCAGCATGTTGTAAAATGGATCCCATTTTTGCACGTTACTTGAAATCTTAATATCATTCTTAATTAATCGCTAATATGTATAAAATAGTTCTCATAAAGTTCTTATGATCATTTATATTAATGGGAATTACTTAGAATTTTTGAATTTAATGATATTCACAATTGCCAACTACTAATTCGAGAATATAATGAACTAGTTATAAATTTAGAATAATTATCTTTCTAGCAATTATATCAAGCTAAGCAAACTTGCAATAAGAAAGTAATTTCAGTAGAAATGAATAAAATATATTATATCCAACAAGTAATTGATACAAGACATACATAGACAGATAATCGAGATACATATAAATAAATTTCGATCATGACAATATATAAATAAATAGTCAATAAAATCGTTTGATTTAAGTAGTTAATAATAACAAATAGTGTTTATAAATGCCATTAGCATGGTTATATAAATAGTATATAATTGCTATGTGGTCAACTATGTGCTGCAACCATTGAGCCAGTACTTGATTTTCGTGAAGGAATCGAATCGGTAGAAGTTTTTCGAACCGGTGGTAAAGCACCTTCGAGAACCGAAAACGAAGGTCTTCTTGATATGGAACCGAGACTGGATTTCCTGGAAGGAATGGACCCTGTCGATGTCTTACGAACTGGCACAATAGCAGGAATGGCCAATGGACCTGAAAATGAATCCGTATTGGTATTTACAGTTTTATTTTGTAATTTGGTGTAGAATTCCAGCTGGGTTTTGACCGGTTTCAATAACATGTCCTTCAAAACCAAGATCAATTTAAAAACGAAGCATGTAATGGTTTAAACAAATAACTCTACCTCTACAGTGGGAAATAATTCGCTAAACAATTCAAACAAAGGCATAATTACAAATTTAATGAATCCACATTGGCTGTTTGATTTCGTTACTTTATCACGATCCATGAAAGGAGCGAATGGCAATCCTTTTTGTTTTTCGATATCACTCTGAATAAATTGATAAAACAAATCAACAAATCATATTCTTTTATTAACTAGAATCTCAGTATTTGAAAAAGATTTGTAAAATATATAAACGATATGCTGAATCATTATTGAAAAAAAATTTCTTGGTACTCAATTAATTGCTATACGCAAGTATTTATTATTGTTAATTATCGAAAAATTCATTTCGACTCTTTACATTTATATTACTTTAAAAATAACCGAAAAATAAATGTTGAAGCGCATGACACGTGTTTATCTTTATTCACAAATGAGAAACTCAAATAGCAACTTAAAAGTGCCTACAGTCATAAAATATTGAAATTTGGTAAACACATATGGCTGGTCATCGCAAATACACAGCAGATATTGATAAGCCCACTAACAGTGAAATGATTAATATAATGTAAGTAATTAACAATTCCTATTGGTAGCTCTTGTTCCTATCATAGTTTAAAATTTACAACAAAACTAGAATTTAACAGTTATCACTAATCCATTTTATCTCTATGATTATTTTGATAACTTTCCATAATCCAGTCACCTCTAAAGAGACAATGTTAACTCCAATGGGAATCCTTGATTTATATTATACATCAATCATTTCCAAATATTTAAATATATTCCGATTTGTCGGCTCAAGCCACTATGCGGTTTCAACAGTGGCTTGCTTTGAATTTAATCAAAGAAAATTTTCCCGTGATTCCGGCACTGTTGGGTTGGATTTGAAATAAGATAGAAAGCATTCAAGTGCATTCTACATTTGAAGTAATGAATTGCCATATTGAAATGTAAGCTTATCTTAATGGAATGAACAAATAAATACACGCAAGGATATTATTAAAACAAAATTACATACGAGAAGATTAAATCACATTTCATTATAAAACAGCTTTCATCTGTTATCTCCTTAATGTAAAAAACCATTAATTAATTATTTTTAGAAATATTTTCTTAAACACAAGATACACACGAAACTTCAAAGGAATCATTTACGTGAAATCGTTTATTTCATCGATAACAAACGCAATTGTTAACGCTTTCGATACCGATTTCGAAACATATTCACTAAAATATCAGTGAAAACCTGAAGTGGTAGGATATATCGAAATATTTTTCTTGACGTTCACTATTTTCAGTTATTATATTCAGGGGGTTTTAATCCCATGTCTAAACTATATAAGATAAATCTACGAAAAACATGTCTGACTAACGTTTAAGATAACTATGAACAGTGTCTATTTTGTGATGGTAATTGAATATATTTCATAAATATTATTACAAATTAAAGATCATTATAGATTTAATTTTAGTGAGACGATTTTAGTTGTTATAAATGATTGAGAGAAAAAGGAAAAAAATCTAGCTTTCTTGGAATCTCTTATGTTTCCAAGCGAATAATCCACATCAGGCACAGATTAGTAGCTCGGCCAAAAGTATCATTAATTTAAAAATTGACCAAGCATAAAGAATAGGATTTATCACGATTTCATGGTTTATTTCTCCTCATATGGAGCATCATCGTAATTATTGATGATTTGTCATTGACTACATGATACGGGGTTACAATTTGTTCAATGAGTTTAAGGGTTAGAAAAAATGAAATCTTTGAAAGCAATATCACAATTAATTAAATTATTAAAACGAAAAAACAAACCTGCTGAAAAAATTCCTCTAATAAACATTCGAGCCACGGTTCAGCAATATGCTGTGGTCGGGCTTCATTAGATATGTCACATAATTTTATAATCACCACCATGAGCATGAAACGATGCGACGAATCATTGATCAGATCGAGTTTCGGTAACAGATTTCTGAACTCTGTCACAATATCAGCGTGCTTTGTCATGTCAGTGGATAAAATGCATCTGATGAATATATTAATAATAAACCTTCTCGACGAAATATTTAATTTAACTTGATGGAAACTTCACGCAACTTTTTGAATTGCTTTTCAGATAAGTGTTTCAAAATATTTTTATCTTTATCTTCTAAAATTTGAAAAGCCATTGCACAATGATGATTTTCCAATGGTGACTGGTCATTATATCGTTGTGCGAGACAGGTTCTTGCATTTATCTAGAAAAGTAAACAAAATGAATCGTGAATAATAATTTGTTCAAGAGAATATATTATGGAAAAACATTGAATAACTTGAAATGCATTGTTCAATCCAGGATGATCTAAATCGTGAGAGATAGCTGAAAACATCAAAATAAGAATTTCTAAGCTGTCGAAGACATCTCTCAAATTTCCAAAGTGTATCATTGCATATAGCTAAATATAAATAAATATCAAAATAAGTTATAACATAATAATGATAGTTGAATTATCATCACTATAATATCATTAAATTATAGAATGCAAAACACACACTTTCCTATATATATTGTTGAGTAAAGATGATTTTCATAAAAAGTAGAATATTGGTACCTTGGAACTCCGTTTTGGTGCTTTGCACATATGCATGACTATACAGATATAATAGTCAGCCAATTGGAGAAGGCGTAAATCGAAAGTTTCGATTCGGTAAAAGGACAATATTACACAACAACACATCCACAGGGATTGAACAATTCCGGTCGTGGAAAATCGATAGACTCAATGGATTTGGAGAAATAGAATATATAATTAACACAAGCAAACTTCAAGTATATATGACGATGTAAGGACTACCTATAGCTAGGCGAAGCCGATATAAGAAACTGAGTTTATCAATTTTTATTTTCTTCAGTATCAGTAGAATTTTAAATTTTCTAGTTTCAATTTAATTCCATTAGTAATATTGGACCCAAAGACCACACCAATAGACATTTTTATCAATTACGTAGTATAATGCTGTTTTATGGAAAATATTTTTAGGAGTACTTTTACTACTTCTATGCCAACTGCTATAACTATCGATATTATAACATCTACAGCTATTAACAAAAAAATACTATTATTAGCATTATTATTATTAACATAATTACTATTACAAACACTCCAAATGCTGCGCTTAAAACTCTTGCTTTAACGTCATCTATTACTCTAATTCATCTAACATTGAGTGCTACTATTAACGACTATTTCTATTATCTGTGTGAGTGGTGTGCCTTTTAAATCGGAATGCAATGGCTTTCAAAAAATGAGTGGTTGGCTCTAATTATACATTTATATTGTTTTGCTACATTTTACTTTTGATTATGTGAGAATTTGAAACTGAATTATATTTGAAAGATTTTAAAATCATATGTTTATGGAATCTAAATTTGTTTAAATAATCATGGTTTAAATATAATTTGGTGCTTTGACTTTTGAGTTAGTTTTATGAAATCGTAGTGCATAACCATATAAGTTACAATGCTATATACCCATATGGATTTCATATGGGTTTATAGCATTGTAATTTATATGGTAGAGTATTTATATGGATTAGTATTACTATTGCTGATAATACGTATACTTTTACTACAATGGTTAAAATTACTAAGCTCTCTACTTCTATTAATGATGTTACTACAACATCTAGCATTGATAATATATGATGATTTAATAGTTTTTGTAATTTTTTAAAAATGATTTAAAATAAAATAAATAATTAAAAATGGCTTTAAATGATCTGTATGGATGGCCTTCGTTTTCAATTTCCGTTATATAAAATAATTGCGGCTGTCAATTAATGTTCCTAACATGTAATTGTATAACACAAAAACAAACCGAAATGAAAGTGCATAAAATGAATTATAACTAAATAATATTCTATTCATATTCGTTAATAAGCATTTCCAGAATAGATTAATTTATTATTAAGGTTAAAACAACAACAATCAACGGGAGAAACTCATGAAATAAATTATTTTCCTGTTTTTAATCGTGACATTAACACACAAATACACACTCTCAAACACACCAACTGATTCGAGACGAAATAAAATAAAACAACTCATCCAATATGAAAATAAATAATATTATTCCCATCATAATCCTGTCATTTCAGTTGACAAGGAATTTGGGAAACATTTCATCTTATATTGACATTCAAATCCCCCAAAACGACAAAAAACTTTATTAGCCTCATATATAGATGTTTAGTGATAATAAAACGATTTACAAAATCCTAAGTAGAATTTTAATCTCCAATTTCCAAGTAAATCAAAATAATGCTGACACAACAAATATTGAGTTATTTTACTATCAAATACTGACATAAATAAACAGTATTGGGGATTTAGAGAATTTTTCCACATTAAATAAGATTTACAATTTTTCACCGTTAATTTCAAATCAGATGTGTAATCGTTTTCTTTGCTTGTTTATTTCTACATATTGCTCTCAACAGATGTGTGTAAGTGGATTTCAGAATTGCAAATCAAATAAAGCGTTTTAAAAAAAATGCTATCTGCGTGTAGTTGAATCTTGTATATTGGAACCAATGAGAAACCGATAGGATTAATTATTATATGCATTAGTATGAAATGTTGTGGAAAAAGACTATATCAATTTTAATTTCATTTGATATTTGTGTAATATTTGTTTTTGGCTGGATAATCTATTTGATTGAAAGAAAATGTATAATTGGATTATGATTAAAATGTTACATTACGTTAGATGAATCAAATAAAAAGAAAATAGAATAGATCTGAAACTAAGCGATAAAAAATTGAAAATAAAATTGAGAATAAAATTCAATTAAATGGTACAATTATATTTTCAGTTAGGATAATTATAAGGTTAAAAATAAAATATTTTCTACAAATATTTAAAATTGTTTGTAGCTTTCGATTTAATTATACAATTTTAATGATAATAATATAATAAAAATTATAAAAAGTTAAAAAAAAACAAAATAGATAATAATAATCTCGTATTGTAAGTTTGTTTAA
>JBBMOY011552522.1:0-14001 GCA_037951405.1 Platydemus manokwari | reverse complement strand
GGTCCTTTCACTGTATTATGATTTACAAAATTTATTTAATTGATTCCACTTAATACATCAAGACTAATATTTAAATATTGATAAATACAAATGATTTACATATATATCGTTTTTATGTCATTTCAAGAAAATATGTTTATTTAAAATAATTTGTTAAAATGTTTAAATATTCAATTTCAAATATCGCTCATTTTGAAATTTTATTTAAGTACTTCTGTTTGGCATTTATTTAATTTTTTAAAAATTTTAATCAAACGTAATATTTTATATTATTCCATTATTTTACTAAACATTTTGTTTTAGATGCAGCGCAATAAGGAAGAAACGGTAAACGGTATTACTAACAAGGAAAATACCATTACCCCACCAAAAATTACAAAACCACCGATCGAAAGACCTTATGAACGAAAAGGTAGCAATTCTAATACAAATGCAAATCAAGAACAAACAGTAAATAAGCCCATAGTAAACTCAGAATTGAATAATTCCGTAGAGATAAAGCAATCTAAACTTAAACCACTCATTGGTATAAAAGTCACATTATTAGGATGTATTAAACAATATTTTTTATTAAGATAATAAAAATATTAGAGTGGTTAAAAACATTGGATTTGAAAATCTTCCAGATCAAATATATCGCAGATCACTTTTCAATGGTTTCGAGTTTAACTTGATGGTGGTTGGTTGTTCGGGACTGGGAAAATCAACTTTCGTTAATAATTTATTTCTCACCGAATTATATAATAATGAAAATTTGGTAAGTGTTTATTCAAATTAATATAACTTATTTGGTTATTATTTTTTAATCAAGTGACTAAAATTGTTGGTCTTAAAATCATACCTAGGTATTAATCATCATTAAACATTTAAATAAACATTAAAAGTTGTCATGATTTCTGTAGGTAAATGTTAAAAAAATGTAAAAAAAAATTGCTAATGTCAATCGCTCTTTGCATCATTAAACATTATGATTGGCAATGGCATCCTTTTCTCGATATTTTATAGGTTGCGGCTACTAATATCTATGCAAAATAATGTCAAGTAATTCAATATAAGCTAGAGTTTCGTTTGCATTCATCACGATTGCACACAGTAGTGATTGCAATCAATGATTTGATCGTTTGCGAATCTTGCATTACTACGATGATACAGTGGAAACAGTTATTAAAAAGTGATTCAAACAAGTGATAAATGAATCTGAATCAGATTTTTTTTGCTGCAATTTCATTGGTCAATTGAAAACACCAATGATTCATCAGTGAAAATGATTTTTTCCATATCTTG
The DNA here is from genome assembly GCA_037951405.1 of Platydemus manokwari. Taxonomy (NCBI): domain Eukaryota; kingdom Metazoa; phylum Platyhelminthes; order Tricladida; family Geoplanidae; genus Platydemus; species Platydemus manokwari. The sequence continues at coordinate 12,717 of JBBMOY011552522.1, read as the reverse complement.
TAGAATATCATAAATCGATGATGAATCATTAATAAATATATATATATATATTTTGTGACAAACAATAGATTCATAGTGATTAATAATATTTCGGGGTGCTCTGTTTAATAATTGAACCACGATGTTGTGTTGATATGATAAAACCGAACTTCAGCACTATCATTAATATTCAAACAATAACTGAGATATTTAAAAGTGATATGCATTGATAACGATGTATTTCTGATGTAATCATTCGGAACGATTATCTCTAGAAATTATATATTTTATTTTATCCAATCACTACTTACTAATATTATATTTTTTATGATATTTTTGTGATTATTTTTCTAATTTTTTCATTGAAAGAAAATCTAAAATAACAGTTCTATGAAATATAATTATTGATTATAAATTCTCATTTGTATTTATAGAATTATCTCTGATGAAATATTTATTGAATTATTTATATATAGTGAATGGTTTCTTTCGTATTAATCATTGGTGCATCTTTAGTTCATTCACAGTTATCAGTGTGCTCGTAGTTCTCATTCACCATACAATAAAATTCATTGAAAACTTACATTCGTTTATCTTATAAAATCGGGTGAAACTTTTAAATCAAATCATAATAATATTTCCATCCAGTTATATTTGGGATTCCATTTATTCAAAAAAATTTATATCCAGTGAGCTGATAACATAAACTTGAATAATATGTGATGAATTATATTAAAATATTAATATGTTATGGCTTCATCCAATGAGAAAAAATGATAAAAATAGCTACCGAAATTTTAATATATATATACCACAGATTTTAAAATATATGAGATATAATGGAGTTTATATTTGGATATATTTTTTCATGAATATCGATCGGAAATGTCCTGAATGAAATTTATCCATCAGTGCATTCTTGTAAATGTATCTACTGACACACTGATTTTATTATTATATAGGGATGGAATTAGAAAGAGTTCTCAATAATCAATTGATTGATAAATATTTGCAGAAATATATTACATTTCATTATATATAACTGGATCAATTGAAGAATCCCCCTATATTAATCAATTAAAGAGTTCCCTTCCCAAAAATTAATAAAAAATAAACCAAATATTACATCAAAAAAAGTCAAATCTTAATCCAATTTATTTATTGAGGATATTGCAAAGCAATGTGTTGGCATAGATTTGCAAATCCATTTACACCAAATCGGCCGCTCCACATAAATTCTGATATGCATGAGTGTAAAAATTCTCTTCGACACCCATGCATATTTTTTATTTGAGGCTTGTGTTTGTTCCAGTAATACTCAGCATGTTGCGTATGAACTTGGTTTATTGGATCAACGAAGTTCAATCGGGGAAATTCTTCAATTGATCCATATAATTATCTCAAAATTTCTCTCTGTACATATGCGTAAATTTAATGTATATTTGTATTATATATAAGATGTATTCCCCCCCCCCCAGAAATATCAATAAAAAACAACTGGCATCATACAATAATATATTTTTAAATATATCTTTAATATATGCGTTTATATCTCATATATTATGGCTAATACATTTCTTCTATAATTATTCGATAATATATCCATCAATTATTGTGCTAATTAATTTTGATAACAAATCATATGATTCAATCATACACATTCATATACAAACCAATGTGCATATCAAATATTTCTTCAGCCACCATCGAAAAAAAATCCTAAAACAATCCAAGTGAACACGACAACAGTTTGCATAACTGAAAACGCTGTTCAATTAAAACTAACATTGATAGACACGCCTGGATTCGGTGAGTCGGTTAATAATTCCGATTGTTGGAATCCAGTATTGAAATATATCGAATCCAAATATAATGATTATATGCATGCTCAAAATCGTGTGGATCGTAATCGAGTGGTCGACAATCGAGTTCATGCTTGTTTGTATTTCATTGAGCCCACCGGGCACGGTTTGAAATCGTTGGATCTTGAATTCATGAAACGAATCCATTCGAAAGTTAATATTATTCCAATAATCGCTAAAGCCGATACCTTGATTCCTGATGAATGCGCTGAATTTAAAAAGACCATTCTCCAACAAATCAAGATGAATGGGATCAAGATTTACGATTTTCCCGAAGAAGCTGCTGCTATTTCTTTGGGTGTATCACTTGGTAAAGGTCGTGAAACGAACTGGAAAGATATTACTGTGAAAAGAAAACGCCAGCCGTTTGCAATTGTTTGCAGTAATACAATTATCGATAAGGGTGGTAATAAGGTCCGAGGTCGATCATATCCATGGGGTGTTGTTGAGGTTGACAACTTGGAACACAATGATTTTTCCGCTCTACGAACATTGCTATTGAGCTCTCATTTGCAAGATATCAAGGACACTACCGATCAGATTCTGTTCGAGAATTATCGATGTGAACAAATGGTCAATTTTGCCAAGGAAGGCCAATTCGGTGTGGCCGATGGCAAAGATCCAATGAGCCAAATGGATGTTGAACGACGAGAATTCGAAACCAAGATCCGCAAAATGGAAGAAGACATGCACCATTTGTTCGAACAGAAGGTTGGTTTCGGGTTGTGGTGTCCAGGTCAATTTATCGATCATGTTTTCATTTAAGGTCACCGAAAAAACGAAAAAGCTCGAGGAATTCCAAAATAATATCGAACGAAGCGAACGCGAGATGCAAGCTCAACTTGAAATGGAAATTCGAGACATCGAAAACAAGCGCAATCAATTCGAATCTCAGCGATTGAAGTGGGAAGAATTGAATCGAGATTCGAATTTCCGAGCGTCGATGGACACATTGGATATCAAAGATAAAAATAAAAACAAAAGCAAATGGTTATTGAAATGATAATTGCTGGCCTGTCGTGGTTTCGTTTGTGAGCTTCTTGCATGAAAGTGATGCAGATTCTCTTATCACATTTCTGTCAGCAGCATGTGTTTATATATTGAGTATTATTTTGTAATAATAAATGTCATTCGATTTTTATTGATTTTTCATTATTGATTTTCATTTAGTTTCATTGATATTAATATTTTATCAATTAATGATTCATTGAATTATAATAATATCATTAATATTCAATATTAATAATATTAAATAATAATAATAAATTATAATAATATTGAATTATAATGATATTGAATTTTAATAATATCATTAATATTCAATTATAATAATATTAAATTATAATAATATTAAATTATAATAATATTAAATTATAATAGTATTAAATTATAATAATATTAAATTATAATAATATTAAATTATAATGATATTAAATTATAATAATATTAAATTATAATAATATTGAATTATAATAATATCGTTAATATTAAATTATAATAATATTTAATTATAATAATATTAAATTATGATGTTGAATTATAATAATCTTGAATCATAATAACATTAAATTATAAAAATATTGAATTATAATAATATTGAATTATTATTAATTAGCACGATAAACCCATCGATTATTTTGAAATATTTTATTTGTACTTTGAACATTTTTACAAATTTTTTGAGGTTATCGCAATTAAACGAATTTCTATAAACATTTCCAATGATATGGAATCTAAGTTATCATTAATGTTTATTCACTAACATTGAAGTTCTTGATTGATGTAATTAGATGGATCATCGAATTGATAGGTGAACGGTTGGTATTTTGGGTTCAGGTGGAAAATTAGCACAGAACTTTATGAAATAGTAGTGTTAATCAACGCTTCAATTCCGTATGATTTTATATTTTCCAGCTGGTTAACAATCGATTATTTTCTTTGTTTTTTTTTCTAATACTGAATATTTTTAATAACGTTAAGATAAATCTCTTGATCTATGATTTAATAATATCAATTCGTCATTGATTAGATCATTTCATTGTCTTCATTGATTTAACTGCCTATAAATCACTACTACCAGTTGATAAATAAATGTGTGTGTGTTTCCGTGTGTATGCATCACCGACATTATTACAAATGGAAAAATCAATAGATTTGTACCTACAGATGCAAATTACTGAGCGAAAAATAATATTTTCGTTAGGTAGCCACCTGATTTGATCGTTCTCTGAGTTTGTTTATCGATGGAATTGTGCGTCCGCATATACAGCTGTGTGTGTATGTGTGCCTCCAGAGTAATTTGAAGTGAATGAATTGTTTACAGGTGGTGGGCAATAAATGATGGACAAATTGGATTGGTTTTAATTACTATGGAAAATATCTGTTACGACTAAACTTGTTCGACCACGTTTCATCAGTGATTTACACATTACAAGAATCGAAATTCGATTTCACTGTCACAGAAGTCTGATAGTGATTATCAAATAGTAAATCTCTTGTCAAATGACAGGAATAGCAGTCATTTTTGACAATTATTGTATTGGAATAACAATCTGAGATTTCCACGTAACGATATTTCACAACTTCCAAATTATCAAATCGTGAATAATATCCATTCATCTATTTTATACAGGAGAATTATTTTGCATTGTTTTCAACTTGAAATTGACGATATTTAGGGTTTAAATTACCTTAATTATCTTGTTATAAATAGAAAATAAACAATACTTATCAATGTATACGAATCGATAATCAATTGTTGATAGATATTATGACGCTTGTTTAATGATAAAATGAATATATTATTATTATTATTATTTATTGTCACATAGTTACGGAGTTAATAAATTAAACTACTAGGTACACAAGCGAGCGAAAATATAAGCAATGAAATTGAGACAAAATTCTTATATCATATAGCATAAATATTATTTAATTAAATATTGACTTAGCTAATTATTTTGAGCTCATAATTCAATATAGTTTCATATCTCGAATACTTCGGTATTTTGTAGTATGGAATTATAAGCGTTCATTGTCATGGAAATCGTGAATTTCCGTGACTAACATCGAATATAGCTCTGAGAACTTATAAGTTTTCATTGACCTTCATCCAAAGCAGAACCATATTTGTTTACAAGATTATATTTATATCGATAGTCAATATCCTTACGTTATAAATAGTTTCCAACTTAATATAAACAAACAAGAATAAGACATGTGTATTGTTCCGAATAAATATTTACCAAGAAAATGTCACAGAAAATAGAGATCTATCACAATTGACGAGATAATGATAAAGGAAGTCAAGGTTTTATGTGGAAGAAGTTTATCAAAATTTTTATCACGGTTTATCAGATTCCGATTTGAAATTAATTGATGAGTTTTGCGATGTCTATCTATAGATATTTATATTTATATTTATACGTATTTATATTTGTCTATAAATATTTTTCAATGATGTGACTGAATTTTGTGCTAACTTTTACTATAAAACAGTTTTTGAATTTTACCATATTTTATTAGGATATTGAAAACATTTATCTCGAAAGTCCGACGAAAATATCATTAAAATCAAATAAGAAAGAATAATCTTCCCGGTAAAGTATGAAGCCCTTAAAAATGCAATGCACACGTGTGCCATCATTCATACAAGGGAATTATTTCTATCAAATCTCAAAAATTGGGATTTTTGTGCTGTAAACAATTTGTTTATTACTTCACTCAACAATAAACAAGGTGTCACATGACGAACACCTTCATGTCTCATTTGATTTTCATAATTTTTATTTTCAAAATGTCCGCTATTTAAATTAAAACAAAGGCAAATTCACTCGCAAGCATACCTTTTTTGAACTAACATCTGTCTTGTGTAGTGGAATGTGTTGTGAATTCTATTATCAAGTTGATTCAAGGCTTGAGGATGATTGAGATACATCACTTCTTGTACATAACTCCACAAAAAGAAATTACACGACGTTAAGTTGGGTAATCTCTTGAACCACTCTAAAAGACTTCCTCGCTGACCTATTTAATGGTTTGGAAAACTGTGGTTCAAGTAGATGATGATTGGTCTTCAGAAATGTCTTGGAGCTCCAACTTGCTTGAGGACAACCAAGACCTCTACAACATATGGGAAGACGTTTTGAAATAGGTAGAGATAATTTTTTCAGAAGACGATTTTCCAGAAGAATTAGGACGCAGTAACTCTTTTTACCGAAATTCTCGCCAAAATAGTGACTCCGAGTGGATCCGTCTATTTCATATGAAGACGATTTTGATTTTTATTGGAAGATTGAACACAGTTGTGATGATTATCTGATCAATTAATCCAGAACTTGAATTCATCTGCTTACGTAATCTTATCCGCCAGTTGAGAATCTTGTTGTAATAAAGCGATGGGATATTCATTGAATCTCAATCGTTGAGTAAGTGTTTGACGCTTAGAAAAGTGATAGCCTTTCAGGTAGAAGTTCATTGTAAGAATGCGATGAACCGAAGATTTTGAAATCCCAAGATATTTATATCCGTATAATTTGGAGTAAGTATCACAAATATCATTCAAACCATTAGCAACGCGTAGTTTTTCGTCAATACTTCCAATTAATTCGGATCTCTCTATTTGTAAAAGGAATTAACTGGTGATCAATTGATCTGCTGAAAATTTGTTTCATTTGATGTCGTCGTAATATGACTGAAATCGAGGAAACCCACCTTAATCTCCAATCAATAATCAAAAGAATTTGAATTTATGACATTAGTATAAGTTATCGAGAAGCAACGAAAAGTATTTTTAAATATTCCACAAGTTCATGAAGATTTTGCATGGGGAACTTGGATTGGGACATCCTGCATGTTATGCTGAGCATTTATAATATGATGTTATTCCTTGATGATTTAAAGTAGCGGTTCTCAACCTTTTTTCTACGGTGACCCATTTCCCCATTTTTAAGATCTTAACGGCTCCAAAGAAAATCAATACTACTCAAAATAAGTCATAACTCACCATATTTAATAAAACCAATTTGCCGCAGTCCATTGATTTAGAACAAGTAATGAATAACCTATTATAATATTAAGGTTATCAGATAATAACATTACCTATAAAATACTTAACTGTAGTAGTCAAGGTAATTGTGAACAGAAGTAGTTTAATCAACATCATAAACTATTTATTTAACAGCATCATAAAACACGATTTTTCACATGAAATGGTTTGTACACCTACCATAACTCGGCGAACATTTAAAAATGCTTGCCGACCCCGGGGTTGAGAACCACTGATTTATAACCAATGTTTAGAATTTGACTTGAATCGCCTTTGTTTAATTATTTTGGTCGGAAGTTTTCATTTTTCTAAACACTTTTACAGTTTAATAACGCATTTTCCTATTCTGTATTTTTTATAATCACGTGACTTTACTAAGTCATTGATCATGACAGCTATGTTGAATATTATTATAATCATTAAAGGTACATAACGAAAGTCCAAAATGATATCATGCATTATAGTACAAATCCCGTTCAACATGGATATTTGTGATGGTATGAGGCGACCAAGAAAATTTATAACCAAATAACTGAAGACTGATTGGTCCTTATTTCACCAGAATAAACATTTTCCATTGACGTTAAATTACACCAAGGAGATAAATGGAAATCAAACACCCATTATCATTTATTAGCGATTTTTAATTTCTAATAACTAGGAATGGCTTTTCCTTTTTTTGTTTTATAGAAATGAGATTTGCTCGAATCTCCTAAATGTTATAAGTGATTATTCAAAATTTTAGAGAAATTTATTTTATTTCGACAACAAAAAAGATAATGAAATCATTTGCTTGGATTTTATACCTAAACATTGTGAGATACTTTAAATGGACTATATTTTCACTGAATTCACTATGGGGTTTGCATTGGGACTGTTTTGAGGTCAAAACAGTGGAATCTAATCATTCTCATATGCTAACTCGAATTAAAAAAACATTAATAAATAAATATATAAAACATAAGCAATGATAGTGACAATAATAAATAAATATATAATATATAAACAGATTGATAGTCACAATAATAAATTAATATATAATATATAAACAAATTGATAGTCACAATAATAAATAAATATATAATATATAAACAGATTGATGGTCACAATAATAAATTAATATATAATATATAAACAGCCTGACAGTCTCAATAATTAGTTTATGAAAAAATAATAATTTATTAAATCAATTGCTCAAACAAACGATTAGAAGGAAATATTAATTAATTAACTAATTAAATTATAACCAATTAATTAAAAAAACAAATTATTTTAATTATTATTATTTACGACCAAAATATAAAGCATATTTGTCTATTATTGAAGGAAAGAAAACCAAAAACAGAGTAATCCAAAAACGCGAGTTGAAAATGATAAAAAATGATGACACTCGGTAAATAATAAATAAAAGTACAAACGCTCGTAATAGATTTGATGCGTGCATCGGCAAACATAAATCGATTTCAAGTAGAAAATAACTCATAGAATTGTTCCAACGGTTATAGTCTGCATTTGTAGAAATTCTCAGGTCAACTCTATCAACGATTATCGATTTGTTTTATTTTCGTAGTTGACATTTGTTTTCATCGTTTGGATGAATTAATTCGTATGAATTTATTCACTTATCTCATTACCATTTTCACTTCTTCATGGAGCACATCGATTTTTTGTAAATGTTACCATTTATCTCTCATTTTATCATTGGATTTCTTATTCTTTGATCGACATGTATTCTGGTGAAAACGATTGATTAAAATTTTCAACTCTAGTTAATTAAAATGCTCATCAATAAAATTCTTTTTTGTCCATATGATGTGTTGAGATGACATTTCAGAACAAAACACATTCTTTTGAGTCTTAAGCAAGTGATGAGTCTTCATCTTAAAATTATCTTATATATATAACATTGTTTAATAAATAATAAACAAAGTATTTTTTTTAACTCAATGGCCTTAATTTGACCATTATTTTAATGAGAAGCTAAATGTTTCAAGACAAAAAACTGATAAAAACAATCGACTGAGAACGAGAAATTTGTAGAGGCACAAATAATGAAGGGTTAATTTGCTAGAAATTGAATCATTAGGAAAGTTTATCGGGAAACACATTTTAATAACGAATCAAATCCTTGGTTATCTCTTATTGTTCATGGGCATTTATATTAAATCAAGTTAACTTAGTTAAGTATAAAATAAGAGGCGATAAAAAAGTCCCCACATCCTTTTTAAAATCAAGATAAGAAGACCCAAGGAATGCGTAGTTTCATAAAGACGAATTAAACATATAAAAGAAGCAACCAGACTTGGTGAGTACATATGTTCATAAGTCAATTAGAAAAGAAGAGAATGAAAATTGACTACTTCTTCGGGCTTTCTTACTTATTTCCATACGTAAAGTTTTTCTTATTTTCTAAACTCTAGCTTGAAGAGACTGTTTTGAAGACAATTATTTTTTTATCAAGAAATATTTTAGTGCACGCAAGTCGATACTATTTTATAAACACACATTGAAAACGACTGGAAAGTCACAACACAAAAGTATATTTAAATGATATTATTTAAACAAATAAATATTTTTCATACAAAATATAAAATCCTTTAAAAATCACCATCATCATTTTAAAATCCTGTTATCCACCTGTTTAAAATTTTTTGATTTTCTGTGAATTCTTAATTATCTCTGTATCAAATTATCCAGATATTTATCTATATAAAAATTTTTATGTCTTCTATCTATTTTATCTATATTTTCTTTATGCCTTCGCTTTTTTCTCCCATACTTCCATGCCACAGACCTTATCTGAATCCAATCCACAATGCTTGGTCACCATGTAAGTCATTATTATTTTATAAAACACTCATTGAAAATGGCTAAAAAGCAACGACATAAAATTATATTTAAACAAATACCTATTTTTTCATAAAAAAAAATATAAAATCTTTTAAAAATCATCACCAGCATCATTTTTAAAATCCTGTCAACGTGTACAGTATTTCTCCTGATTACCTCCATATTTTTCCAAATTCCCAAATGTGGAGTTTTTTTTATTAGAAAAATAATAAAGAAAAACAATCCAATGAACTTTTAAAATATTTTTACCATTGAAAAAAATGTGGCGGTTGTCAGCATTACTAAATGGAATTACAATTTTTTAAATATTTAATTTCGTCTAAAATTTGATTTTATATAAAATTTAATTCTGTATAATTTTGTTGTATAAAATCAAATTAATTTGTTTAAATAATTATATTTAAATGTAATTTGATATCGTGACTTTTCAGTTCGTTTTTCATGGATTCAAAATAGTAGCGGCTTACAGCTGTTAAGAGGGATTGGCGGTTAGAAAGAGGAATGCTGCATAAAAACTTATAAATTTGGAGCAAAATAAACATTATACTCATTCTGTTATTTTTATCAACGAAGTGTTTTTGAGAACAAGTAAAAATTATTAATAATAATTATTACTATTTAATATTATTTCTATAACCATTTTTTGATATTTAACTTTCCAAATATAATTTATTTACAAATCTCATCGCCATTTCAAATAAACGAGGGTTTCCTTCAATCTAATAAGAAGCAATAAATATCTTTTCCTAGATGTTTTTCAAAAATAATTCCATCAATTAATTAGAATGATTTATTTAATTGATTTGTCTCGAAAGTATATACATATTATTTTAATATTTTGTTTGATATTCTCATCTTTAATTATTATCATATTGATTACAAAACAGCAACATTTTCGAATTGTATAATCACATACGTTGGGAACATCATCATAAAATCATCAATGAAAAACAACCTCATTTTTGGTTCTCAACAATCGATGGAATCTATTTTTTGAACTTCATTATTAAAGCCGATTTGAAAATTGATGGCTTGGATAAAAATTATTTATATACAAGAGAACTACGATAATTGTTATCTACTATATCGTCTATTATATTGTCAAGCACGAGCTTATTTGCAATGGGAATTTTTTCTTTGAAAATAAAACAAGCATTTGTACTTCAATGACGTCTGTAATCAATTAAATAGAATATCCGGTTCAATGATATTGTGATTATTCAGGAGTTATGGATTGCATAAATATGAATACATTATCGTTCGTATCGACAGTCTATTATTTCTAAAGTAGATTTTATAATTTGTTTAGCCGAATGTTTATTCATTGTTTCATAACGTTTGTGATATATTTAGCAATAGTGAATGTCAGTTCCTGAAGTATCTTTAACAAACGAAAAATAAATAATATATTTGCTATTATATTTTATTGTCATTCTTATCAATGATTGCTGTAAGATAGTATTGAACTCGAAAACACCAACAATTAGTTCATATAAATGTAGCGTGTTAAATATTAGAACAGCATCTATACAATGTCTGAAGTTATTGTTGCCATCTTACACACAGATTAAATCATCAATTTATGAATTATGTATGACGTTTATTAACCTAAATTTTAGCCATTTAGAAGAAATACATCAAAGATTTCATGATGTCTAAATGCTTATCATAGCAATTTTCAAAACACAAAGAAAATTTAACCAAAACTATGATTGAAGACTCCAGAACAAAATGCTACCGAGCACAGAATTCGAAACAGTACAATAATTCTCTCTCTGATTGTCTTGAATTGGTTATTCGACAAAATTAAAAATAATTTCACATTAATAGGCTTTGAAATAGCAAAATAATAAGAATATCATAGCTATAGTGAGTACTAACTAACAATAGGCCATTTTTGATTCATCATTTTATAATTAGAGTTTGTATGTGTTTTCTATGGTAAAATTTTATTCAACATTCGGTTTATATGATTCATGTTTCTAAATTAGTCCTTTCTGGGATTGATTAATCCTTGTGTATGTGCTGTTGTGTAGACATATTTCTTGACAAACTGAAATATTGAATCCATGATGTATCTGATAGGTTGGTCATTATTTTTGTGTGACTGTGTAAGTATACGTTTGTAAAATACAGAACCAGGGTTCCAATACCCAAGGCCATCACTTCTCCAAGAAATTTTCATACTTAACATTTTAATTAATATGATCATTGGAAATTTTCAAAATATCAGAGATTAACAATGAATAAAATAAAAATCAAGTCAAATATACATGTAAGTTTACACGATATAACGAAAACCTGTTTATCAAAGTCATGAAATTAATAGCAAGATGATGGTATTGAGTTTTGGTGAAAATATTTTCTTGCTGAGTCCATGGAGTGATTGGTCGTTTCTACTTTTGACGAGGAATCTAAACAACCATGTTCCCATTTTGCCAGAGAAGTTTAGATTTTTTTAAAAATATTTATGCGTCACAGGAATTTATTGTCTCAAAATTTCAAGACAATTATTTGATTTTTGATTATATAAGTGTGAAATGCAGGTACTTATGTTGGGGTTCTGGCCCAACTAGTTAATTAAAAAACAATTGATTTACATTGAAAAATGTGTGCATGACAGTACGTATCGAATGTGTATTGATTTTTATTGAATTAATTTTTATTTTTTATTAATGTGTATTTTTTATGACCCTCGTTTTCTGGAGAAAAGATCTGTTCAAAATATTGATGTATAATAAAATTGATATATAATAAAATCCCCAATTGAAAATCCGTCGAAATCCCCTAAAAAATAAATTAATTTATAAAATATCAATATGTAATGAGATATCGCGCATTAACAGCGAAAAATAAATTGTCATCTGTTTCTGCTCATGAAAATTCTGTAGCAGAATAAAATATATCACTCGATTAAATTTAATCGAGAGATATTTTCTCTGCATTAATAAATTTATTCAGAGAGAATTTCTCTCACCA
>JBBMOY011551411.1:0-14016 GCA_037951405.1 Platydemus manokwari | reverse complement strand
AATTTAAAATAGAAAGATCTAATGAAACAATAAAGAGATGTTATTTTAAAAAATAAAAAATTAAAAGTATTATTATAGATAAAACTGATAAAAATTGTAAAAATGGTTGAAAAAAATATAGCCTTTCAACAACTACTCAAATTATTTGGGTGAACTTTACAAATAAGTACATTTCATTTCGACTCTCTTCAATTTTTAGAGAAATAATTACATTCACCATCATATTCTGCAATAAAAAGTCTTCAGTAAGTTGACTCGATTTAGTTGACTTGACTTACTTAATCGAGTAAAATAAAAATTATTAAAGATAACATCAAATCATCACATCAATTTTCAGAAAAATCTCTTGCACCATTTGATTGAATTTTCATAGATTTTAATTATGTATTTTTTTATAAATTAAAAGAGAATTTCAGTTTGAAACGCCTTTGTCATACAGGTTATCCAATGAGAAAGTCATATTGTTGTGATGCTTCAGCTTAACAGCATATATTCTGATAGTATGCTACAACCCAAGCTTGAATTTCCAATCCGATAGACGAAAATCTTTCATTTTCTTAAAAAAACATCTATAAATCATCAAATATATTCTATTTCTATATAAAACTCCTGTTGATATCTCGCATTTAAAATTTGGAAAAAAAATTTGAAAAAAACTTTTATTCAAGCATTAAAGATTAATATTTGTATTAAAACTGATTAAAATTTTTAGAAAAACAACAAATTAATTAGTGATCTATTGCATTATTGTAATTAAATAACTCCAATTTTAAATTTAAAGAAAATTTAAGTCGTATTTCCTTCAATTCATTTAGATTTTCAATGCTATATATTTTTCTTGTTTTTATTTTCTTTTCTAGCATTGTTACTAAATGCTAATAAAATAGGTTTTCCAAGCAATTTTCTTTCCATTTCATCAATAATCAATTCCAATGGTTTGGTTTCATTAAACAATTTATTTTCTTTTTAAATTAAATTTGCAAGTAAAGACAAATATTCATTATCATTACCTATTTCTGATAATTTACTATTTTCCTAAAAAATTGTTTTGAAAGAAAATTTCGATTTTTCTGCAATGGCTTGCAACGCCGTCGCATCTCTATCCATTTCGATAGATTTAAATTTATTATCTTTAGTAACTTCACATTTTCTTTTTCGTAAATCTCGCTTGTTAATAATATTTTCTAATCTTTCATTTGTTCCGGTCATATCTGTTCACTGCTTTTAGACATTTTTTGTATTATCTTACTCGTATCATCGACACATTTCCTAACTTATTTTCTTTAAATAATAATCATTATTTATCACCAGAAAAGATTTTATTACAATCAGTACAATTAGTTGAATTATTAAAGTTTATTTTGTCTTGTTCGTTCAGATTAATTTCAAATTTATTTTCATTATCTTCTATCTATTTAAGAAACTCTTGCACGCAGTTTTCTTCTTGAAATAATTTATTCTCGTTTTCTATTATTTCTGAATAGCTTAAAATATATTTTAAATAAATTCAAATGAGTATTTGATTAGTTAAAACCTTTGTTGCTTTACCTTTTGATATTCACACATTCTATATCAGCAATAATTATAAAAGAAACTGGTATTTGATGGTTATAATTAATACATTTTAAGATATTGCCATAGACCGAACATCGTTTATTATTATGTTGGCTGGGCTTAACAATCGTGAGATTACCTCACCATTTTTTCTAAATATTCTCTAATGATTTTCAAAGTTATTTTCTGTTACAAAATAATAACAACATTTATCACAAAAATTTAATCTTTGGTTTGAATTTCATTTATAAGTTAGTTGTCCCTGCATTAGTCAATTGAAATTTTTAATGAAAGCATAGAGCGTTACTCCATTATTTTCTAAATATGAAAGTTTAATATCTTGAGGATATTGTTCTTTCTTGGAAATATAGATTGGAAATAATTGGTAATTCTTATTTCCATTTCCATTTACTTTAATTCCATAAACATTATTCTTTCTATGAAATTTTTTAATATCATTTAAAGGTGTTGGAAAAGATATTTGTTCAAGATTTAATTTATCAAAATATTTTTTATAATGGCTTGCACTATTTGCACGTCTGTATCCTTTTATTGGATATAAAATGGCTAATACTGAAAAAAAGAAACATTTGTTATCATAGTTTTGCATATTTATTATGTTATTAGAGACAACTGTAAGGGGTAAGTAATTACTTCTAAAAAAACATTTACACTTGAAATATTTACTATTATATTACATAATTCAAATATACTCCATCCACTTTCTTGAACTCTCATTTAATCATTATCTCAGTGTTCGGAGAAATCTTAAATTATTTACTAGGTCGTCACCCATAATATTCTCCAATCCAATTTTTAATATATGATCTGTAAATAATTTTATAGTTGTATATTAAATTTCTTCAGTATGTGGATTTATTTTTTGTAATAATATTTTGATCATTTTTTGAAATTTATGTTCTAGATATTTATTAAGAAATTTTAATATTTCCTTAAACTCTTCTGAAATATGATAAATTATCTTTCTGAGTTGGTTGAGATTTTTATTTTAATTTTATGGGTTTTATAAGTATTACCCATATTTGATGAAAACGAAATTTCATTAATTGTATTGCTGTTATCTATTGTTTTATTATTGTTTTAAATATTAATAAAAGCGTTATATTTCGCAATATGTTTTTTGGATTTTTCATGAACTTTTAGAGCATGAATCACTTTAAACATCGTATCGAAAATTTGGCATTTATAAGTTTTTTTTAATAGGGTTTTCATATTTTGGTTTTGTGATTTTCCTGTTTTTATTTTTTTCTTAATTTTCTATTCTGTTGTTTCTTAATTTTTATCTGTCGAAATACGAGTTACTAATAATTGATTATTTTGTAGAAATATAGGAATATTTAAAAATGTTGGTACTCGTTCTAATTTTTTTATTTGATATCTTCTATCAACTGAAATTCAATTTTTTCATTGTGATTGTATTATTAAAGTAGAAATCAGGTAAATTATAATTATAAACGAAAGAGTTGATTCATATACACATTATCATAATCAATAATAGTGAGTGTTCGGTATCTAATTTCAAAATAAATGATTATCAATTTTGTGACATTTAGTATTATTGTTTTGGTAATTAAAATATAGATAAAATCCTCTTTTACTGACATGCTGTTGTCAAAGACTCTTTTATAGAAAGATTTTTACAAAATCACGTTTCTTCAAAATGACATTTTTAAAAGATAACAATTCAAACCATTTTAAGAATTAAGCTGTTCAAAACGTGTCGATTATACTAACGCAAATGATACCTGTATACAGTTGTTTATAGCTTTGATTTTATAAATGATTACTCTTTCTAAGTAACTTTAAATTAAGGCTTTATAAAATTTGTACGTCGATAAACCTAATAAGCTATATAGAAATGTACTTATAGAGGAATTATAATTTTGAGCAAGCTGCATTAGTATCCAACCGAACATTTCTATAGCACAAGCTTATGAGAAATAATGTGTTTATTGATTTTATCAATTCAGCTATAAATGACATTACGTAATTTAACTCAAATAGTAGACAAATTCACTGATATTAAATATGCAATAATGTTTATCATAGATTAAAATGATACGTATTCAAGTTAAAGAATATGGTTAATTTATAAAAGATTTTTGAACAATAAAATATTTCTCAACAAGAAAAGTATTACTGTATAATAAGGCTTACTATTTTCCCGTTTTTCCTTAAGTTTTCAGAAAGCAGTATTCTTGATTTTGTCGAATAGAATTAGTATTGGAGATGCCAATGTGAGGAGTTGAACAAACAATTCAGAGTTATATAGTTTTTCTCTTCTTCTTCTGTTCCTTTGTGTTTTTATACCAGTTTTATTGCTTGAACTTAGATATGAAATTAGATAATTTATAGATATTTTATCTTCTTCGTGACTAATGGATTGTTCACAGAGACTGAAATAATTTATTTCCTCCGTCAATTGTAGATAATCGTCAATAATGGTAATTATCCTTTTGGGAATTCATACGATTCGCAAAATTGTTGATTCCAAGATAATAGTTTGACAATAATGCTTAATTTTTGACAATAATGATCGATTTCCTCTTAATTAGAGTTTTCTTAATTTCGTTTGGATTTGAAAGATTCGTTGTATAGTATATTAGAAAAATTGTGTTTCTTTCAATTTTTACTTGCTTTAAAACTTTTTCTTTTATTAATTTATTTTTCGTGGTTTATTTTTGTTGTTTTTTATTTCTATTTTCAAATTAATTTTCCATTTATTTATTTTTTGCCCTTTTTATCTTCAAATTTCAGTGATTCCATTTATTTATTTATTTATTGCCATTTTAAATCCTAATTTTTTATCATTGTATTTTTAGAATAACTATTTTGTTAATCTAATAATAGAACATGGTATATTATTTAATTGTTAATTATTTTCAAATAATGGACTATTATAATAATGGAGTATTATCCTCATTTTTAATATAATGTTGTTGTATTTTATACTATATAATGTTTGTTTTTTATACTATATAATGCTGATGTTTATCCCAACAGTATTTTAACAAAATAAAATTAAAATTTCTCAACAAAAATCGGAAAATGAGCTATTTTATTTGAAACATTTATTTGTAACGTAAAATTAATATTTAAATAGTTATTAAAATTTAATTGAAACTATTTTTATTTACTAAATGAATTATAATTATTGTTTAATCTGAATATTTTGCAAAATAAAGAATTCTGTCTCTTTGAATTGTTCAACAGAAAATATCTTAAAAAACCCACAATTAATGAGCCGCACAAAATATCAAAACAATGAACTTACAATACAGTGAACTTCATCTGAGGTAATAATTGTTATTATTATTGTTATTTTATTTAATCACTGATTGTTTTATTAAACAGTCAATAAGAATTTATCGTTTAATTTATATTTTTATTATAAATTTATTTAGAAGAATTGGTCCAAAATTTAGCCAAAAATAGGTCCCAAATGATAGTTTTAAATTGTCGTAAAATTATAAACAGTTTATTTAATTATATTCTTTAATAAAATAATAATCCATAAGTTTATGTGATGTTATTATTAGGAAAACATGTTGAATAATTTCAATTCGAATCTTTGAGATTTTTAAAGTGTGCGCTAACACCATATTTATTGAATGAAATCTGAAAATTTAAAATCCAATTTTAAGAGGTTATCAATTTAATTGTTTAATAAATTTCATTTTCAATTTCATATTATGTTCAATTCATAAAATTCACTTCAATAAAAATTCTCAAACTGGTTCCTAGATTCTCTGTTCGATATTTTTATTACCCAGTGACTACTTTTTTCAGGCAAATCGAATCTCTAAATGATCGAAGATTATGATTAGGCTAAGAATTGTTATTCATATGATGGATTTAATTAGCAAAATAATTTGATGAGCTTGATATTACTTATAACTTATCAAGCATTAACAATTGTTAGTTAGTCACATTTACATGAGCCTGAAACAATTAAAATAGTTCAAATAATTCGTGATGTAGAATTAATTTTATTCGTAATAATTTTATTGGTTAATGTGAAACGAATATATTCAAACTTAATTTTGAATATTCTGGAGCACTAGTATTTAATTTAATTAAAACTATGACAACTAAAACAATGTCAATATCAACATAGAAATGTATTACTATGTATTACATTCATTACATTAACATATTTCCAAGAATATTTCGGTTAAACTGGTATCGCAATATCTCATTCCGACAACAATATTTAAACAAAATAATATTAAATATAAAGAATATAATTATTTTTTTAAATGACTCACTTTGTTTTTGCAGAAATATTTATTAGAACTTTAAAAAATATTTTGTGGAAACATTTTACGGTTGAGAGAAATCAAAATGGAATTATAATTTATTGCAAAGTGTTGTTAAAAAAATATAATAATAAAATTCATTCAAATATTGGGGTTACTCCTGTAGACGCAAGCAAAAACCATGAAATAATAAAAGAAAAAATAAAGGGATGGAATAATATTAATAATGATTTAAATAATAACTCAAAATATAAAGTTCTAGATAGAGTGAGAATTTTCAAGTATAAAATTAAAATTGGCAAAGGATATAAGACATATTTGACCATCATGGTTATGGTTACGTATATGAATAGTAGTATATGATTATTCTACCAAAATTCGAAATGGTCGCTAATAGCGATTTCGGTTTTGCTTTCCTGATTATTTCATAATGGCGTGAACGTTTTATCAACATGGGATTACACGATTCTTGAAGGAATTGGCAAAATTGTATGGGATCGAGATAACAAAACAGGAGGGCCTCTCAGATTGGATACTTAGAGAAAATTTGTGTCGAGATATCTTAAATTCATAAACATAATTTCAAGTAATAATTTAGTTTGAGATTTGTTTAAATAGGTATTACAATAATGCCACTATTCTTGAGATAGTTAAATATAATAAGTGCAAATTATTCAAATCTTTATTATTCCCGATTCTATTTTGATTGATAACATCGATTGGTGACTAATAACAAAGTAATGTGAGTCTTTTAACAGGTTTGTACGCATCAGGTTTCGGTAGTGCGTGTTTGTATTGAAATAAACCCATAGTGACATACCAGATTGCACGGTTTCATTGGATTTTATTTTAAATTTTATTTTATAACACTAAAATGTAATTGTTGGGTAATAATGTAAGCTCGACTCTCTGGTCATATTATAGAATTTATAAAAATATACTGTTATGATATTATATATATTACACAAAAGCAAAATTACAAATAAAGACCCTTCAAATATTCTGAAGTACAATAAATATTGAAATATTGAAACATAACTTGATAATATTATGTCTGAAGATAAGTTATTAATAAATAATTTAATCAAAAATTGTAATTTATTATGTGATCTTTACAAAATTAATAACTTTCTTAATTTCAATGAAATATAATCATTACCTTTTGCAAGAGAACATTAAAAACTAAATAACTTATACCAGTACTATCAAAAAGAAGTTACATATCAATTCATCCAAAGTACATCATTATCTACTTTAAATACTATTTTTGCGGTTTGATTAATAATGATATTCCTGACGAAGAATTTCGTGAAATTTCTAAATATTCTTTAAACTCTGAATTATTATTACTCATTCATTGTATTATAATTTTGCTTTAATAAAACTTTATTACATCTTTTCCTTACGATTCGTTTAAAAAAACAAATTTTTCAAAAAGTTATTTAATATTTTTCAACTATATTTTGCAAAGATGTATTTAAAATATTCCTTTTCTCTTAATATCTAATCAACTTATTGACTAAAAAAGCTGTCAACTTGATATTGCTATTTATATAAAATAATTTACGTTGTTAAGTTTTTTGAAAATTCAAGAGGCATGTCAATTTAATAACAGAACAAGATATAGGGTTCAAAATAAGATTACTAGAACAATTAAATTGATAATAATTCGTGATATTTGCACTTTGATAGATACTCGTACTTCGTAAAATATAAATATTGCATTTTTTTACATTATTTGATGGATTAGTTTATGAAATTTCTTTCTTTGAAATTTTGAAAGATTTTAAGTATTTTTACGTAAAAAATATGATATTTACCGCCGCTAATACAAAATTAAATTTAAAATTCACGAGATCATTTTTATCACTAACAAGGACACCAGGATACATGTGAAATTCTTTATTCAACAATCTTTTAATATTTACATTATTAATAGATATTACATCATTATGGTTTTGTGTGATAAATCAAATTTGTTTGGACACTATTGTAAACTAGCCCATTCCGTTATTTCAACAACTTTATCGATAAATTTTTGAAGATCAGGAGTATTATTGGCAATCAAAGAAAATATCATCTAGAACCTTAATTTCTATTGAGAAAATAAGTACTGAAAAAATTTCAATTACAAACGCAGCAGACACTACAGATATTTATGTGCGACATTTGGAAAAGGTTTTGGATTGTCAAGCCAAGCAAAAGAAATGGACAAATGTCGAGTATATTTTGAATGTTCAAAAGCAAGATTAAAAAAGTGAGTTAGAAAATACCTTCAGAGTCCAAAAGTGAAAGGTCACGGATGAATTGGATCTAACTTTAATTTTACAATTACCATTAATATAGTCGTAGTAGTAGTTGTGGAGGGTTTTCATGAGAGAAACAACAAAAACATCAATTGATTTCGTCTTTCTCTTATTTCTTAAAAAAAACATTTTCATGTTGGAATTGTTAGTTTTTTTTATTGAATCCGTTCTTTACTAATAGCTAACACAATCAAGATCGAGTGTTTCACCATGACCCGTTTAATTCTACATCTATTGAGGTTAATGTTATCAAAGGAATTGAAGCTAGGATCTGCTGCTCGAAAATCGAATCAAATGTTAAAATTCAGTGTTTTGAATAATTCAGGTTTTAAATTATCGCTTTATTTAAACAATCTTATTTGATGATCCGTTAAAAATTATATAATTGAAAATATCGAAGTTATAAAAATTCTTTTATCTCGAATTATTTATGATAAATATCAACACAATACTCGATTTTAAAAATATTGTCCTTATTAAAAATTTGTAGTGGTCACAAAATAAACTCAACCTTGAATTTTTAAAATAAAGTTTTGTATCTCTTATTTGTAAGAAATAAAATATTAAATACACAAGAACTTCAATATTTGATAAATGGATAAATGTAAGTCAAAATGTAATTTATCCAAACATCTTATTTTATTTGAGGAAAACTGGAAAATACTGTAAAGATTTGAAATCATTTTTAAAAAAAAGTCATTGTTAATTTTTTTGTTATTAAACATTTAAGAAAATTATTAAACATGTAATGAGTTTACAAACTTTATTTATAATTAAAGATTTTATATTTGCAAAATCAAAAATCATGTAGAATTATTTTGATATGAATTGAGAATTTGTTTATAAAATCTACTTTGACATATTTTTTCGTATATTTGAGATAATAACAAATATTTTATAATATTTTATAATATCCAAAAGACATTATTCTAAACTATATTTAAATATTCCGATTGAAGTGACATAATTAAAGTAATTTAGCAAATATCAATGATCTATTGGAACATTGCAATTACATTTCTTCCAATTTTATATTTATAGGAAATTCAAGTCGTATTTTCTTGAATTCATTTTTATTTTCAGTGTCAGTTATTTTTCTCTTAGTATTTTTTCTATTACAATTTCCTTTCGTTTCATTTTCCTTTTGTACTAACATTTCATCAAACCATACACTTTCATATTTCAATAAATTTACAGGTAAATCGAAACTTTCTGATCCATCCTTTAATGATATCTGATCATTGTGTTTTATGTCTTTTTCTAATAATTTATAATCTGTCTGACAGGGTTTTGATTGGTAAGCTAATCCATCCATTTCAATAAAATTAAATTTATTATCTGTAGAGACTTTGCACTTTTTCGTTTGTAACTCACGCCTGTTTCCATTTACAACATTTTCTAATCTTTTCAATTCTTCAAGTGAGATCTGATCATTATTTTTAGCAACTTTTTCAAATATTTTACTTCTGTTTTCTACCCAATACCAAACGTGGTTGAAGGATGTTTGAAAATTATCTGCAATCGCTTTCAATGAGATACCCTCTTGAAACATTTCAACAGCTTTCAATTTAGTCTCGTCAGAAATACGTGTTTTCTTTTGGGAGAGATTTTGGTTTCCATTTTTAATATTTTCTAACCTTTTCATTTCGTCCAGTGATATCTGATCACTGCTTTTAACAAAATTTTCTAAAATCTTATTTTTATTATTGACCCAACACCAGACATAGTTGTAAGACGTTTCAAATTTATTAGCAACTTCTTGCAACGTAAATCCTTCTTGATACATTTCAACAGCTTTCAATTTAGTCTCGTCAGAAATACGTGTTTTCTTTTGGAAGACATTTTGGTTTTCATTTTTAATATTTTCTAACCTTTTCATTTCGTCCGGTGATATCTGATCTCTTCTTTTAAGAAATTTTTCTAATATTTTATTTTTATTATTGACCAAATACCTAACTTGGTTGAAGGAGACTTGCAAAATATTTCCAATCGCTTTCAATGAGATACCCTCTTGATACATTTTAATAGCTTTCAATTTAGTCTCGGCGGAAATACGTGGTTTTTTTTGGAAGACATCTCGGTTTCCATTTTTAATATTTTCTAACCTTTTCATTTCTTCTGGTGATAACTGATCACATTTCTTAAACGCGTTTTCTAATATCTTACTTTCTCTATGGACTAAATAATAAATTTGCTTGTAACCTGTTTTTAACGTTTCGGCTATAACTTTAAGATCAATTCCTTTTTGAAACATTTCAATAGCTTTCAATTTAGTCTCGGTAGAAATACGTGTTTTCCTTTGTAAGACATCTACCTTTTCATTTTTAATATTTTCTAACTTTTTTATTTCTTCTGATGATAACTGATTACATTTATTAAACGCGTTTTCTAATATCTTATTTTTAGTATTTACCCAATACCAGACATTATTGAAAGATGTTTTAAATTTATTCGCAATTTCGTGCAACGTAAATCCTTCTTGATACATTTCAATGGCTTTCAATTTAGTTTTATAAGAATAAATAATTCTTTTATTTTGCGCAGTTTCTTTATTTTGATTTACAATATTTTCTTCTGTCATTATTTGTTCAGTTTCGTCAGACACTTTAATTTCATTATTGACTAAATACATAATGTGCTGAGAAGATGTTTCGAATTTATTTCGTGTCTCGCTTAGCTTAATTTTTTCATTATAAATGTCAATTGATTCTCTATTATGTTCCATTGATATATTTTGCATGATATGCTTTTTATAATACGATTAATTATCAATTTAAAAAAAAACAATAAATAAAAGAATTTCTTTTCTTTATAATACTATTGGTCTAAATTATTTTTAAATATAAATAGAGAAATATTAATAAAATAACGTCAGAATGATTTAGAACAATATTATTTTAAAAAATCTTCAATGTCTTTAAAACTGCCTTTAATTTTTAACTATTAATATTATTATTTTGTAAAAGTTTTCAAACGATTTATTTTTAAAATCTTTTAGAATAAGAATTTACGGCTTAAGTCAAGAAAAAGGATTTTTGTTATAATGAAATTTCGTGCATGAGACAATTTTATAAAATAAATTCATGTATACAATTGCTATGTTTGATTTATTCTTTAATTCTATAAAAGTATCCTTTTTAAGATATCTAATAGTGACAAAATAGCTTCAAAACCAAGTTCCTATTCTAATCACGGCAATCGTATATAATTATTTGAGTTTTTAAATTTATTTCTTTATAATTATAAATGTAGTTAGATAATTACAGTTATGTTTAATAACACATGGGATTTCATAATGGCGGGAACGTTTCATCAACATGGGATTTCACGATTCTTGAAGGAATTGGCAAAATTGTATGGAATCAAGATAACAAAACGGGAAGGCCTCACAGATTGGATGCTTAGAGGAAATTTGTGTCGAGATATCTTAAATTTTTCAAGGGAACATTAAAAACTAAATAACTTATATCAGTACTATCAGAAAGAAGTCACATATCAATTCATCCAAAGTACATCCTTATCTACATGAGATACTATTTTAATGGTTTGAATAATAATGCCTGACGAAGAATTTCGTGAAATTTCTAAATATTCTTTAAATACTGACCTTTATTCAAAGTTAACTAGAACAGGAGATGAACTTATTGAGATTTTTTATATATTTTCAGAAAATATACACAAATCAATACAACGACGTTTGTTGTTATACAAATACAGTTTATTAATCAAGATTTAAACAGAAACAATACATTTAAGAAATAGTGAAGATCGAGTTTTTTACCATGGCTCGCGAAATTAATTCAAAATCTATTCCGAGTATTGTTATCAAATCAGTTGCTCGAAAATTGAATCAAATATTTCAAAGCAAATCCATCTAAAGTGTTAAAATCCTATGTTTGAAAAGGGTTTTAAATTATTGATTTATTTAAACAATCTCTTTTGATAATTCGTTAAAAATTACATAATTGAAAATAATAAAATATTGAAATTGAAAAAAATCAGGATTTTAAAACAACATCATTTACACTTAAAATTATTGTCATCTATGTTTTTTGTGCAACCAATTTAATAAATCTTAGTATTCTTTTATCTCAAATAATTAATGATAAATATCAACACAATACTCGATTTTAAAATCTTTGTTCTATCAACAGATAAAAAATGTTTTAGGAATTATAGTGGTCGAAAAATAAACTCAATCTGGAATTTTTAAAATATTAAATATATAAGAACTCAATTATTTGATAAACTGTAATGCATTTTTATCAAATATCTTTTGTTATTCGTAGAAAATTAAAAAATACTCTAATTTTTTGCAAATATTTTTCAAAAACAAAGTATTGTAAATGTTTGTGTTATTAAAGATTTAAAATACGATTATTATTACAAGATTTTTAAACAAGTAAAGAGTTTATAATAAAAATTTTTATATATAAAAAATCAAAAATCATGTAGAATTATTCGGATAAGAATTGAAAATCCCCCTGACAAAATATACTTTGACATATTTTATAATATTTATTATTTTTCTGTTTCTTTTTAATCCTAATCAACATTTAAAATTAACATGGTAAAAGTGAAAAGTTTTTTCAGATTTGTGATGACATAAAATTAATTTTACATTAAATCTAAAAAAATTATATAATTTAAATTACATAATTGGGAAATTAATTCAAAAGACATTCTTTCTAAAGTTTAACGGTAAATTTATATATGTTGAATATTTCATGTTTTCTTTCAAATACTAAAACTATTTTAGAGATGAAAATTATATTTCAATTTCGTTGAAATGATTTAATAATGTATTTATAACTAAGAATCTTTCGAATAACATTGGTGAAGTATAACATTCTATTTTCAAATCAAAGCTTTCATAATAACTTAAATAACACAGTGAATAAGTTAAAATTTATCAAATTAAGTTAAATATTTCGATTAAAGTGACACAATTAAAGTAATTTACCAAATATCAATACTCTATTAGAGCATTGCAATTACTTTTCTTCCAATTTAATATTTATAGGAAATTCAAGTCGTATTTTCTTGAATTCATCTGTATTTTCAGCGTCCATTATCTTCCTTTTTGTATTTTCTTTTCTATTAAAATATCCTTGCATTTCATTTTCGTTTATTGTTATCTGTTCATCAAACAATACACTTTCATATTTAATAAAATTTACAGACAAATCGAAACATTCAGATCCATCCTTTAATGATATCTGATCATTGTGCTTTATGCCATTTTCTAAGAAATTATAATCATTCTTGACAACGCTTTTAAAAGACGCTTTTGCTTGGAGAGCTAATCCATCCATTTCAATGAAATTCAATTTATTATCGGTGGAGACTTTGTACCTTTTCGTTGGTAAGTCAAGCCTGTTTCCATTAACAACATTTTCTAATCTTTTCAATTCTTCCAGTGTGATCTGATCATTATTTTTAGACACTTTTTCAAATAAATTAGTTTAATGTTTTACCCAATACCAAACGTTGGTATAAGAAGTTTGAAAATTATCTGCAATCGCTTGCAATGAGATACCCTTTTGATACATTTCAAGAGCTTTCAATTTAGTCTCGTCGGAAATACGTGTTTTCTTTTGGAAGACATTTTGGTTTCCATTTTGAATATTTTCTAACCTTTTCATTTCTTCCGGTGATATCAGATCACATTTGTTAAAAGCGTTTTCTAAAATCTTACTTTTTCTATTGACCAAATAATAAATAGGCTGGTAATTTTTTTCAAACGTTTCAGCTATAACTTTCAGATCTGTTAGTGGCTAACACTTCATCGCTTTTTAAATTATATTCACAACTCATAACTAAGTATAAAAAAATATATTTTCATATTAAATATTATTTAAACAAATATTCCTTCT
>JBBMOY011550300.1:0-14027 GCA_037951405.1 Platydemus manokwari | reverse complement strand
TTTGATATGGCTTGGACCGTGAACTCTGCTACAATACTCTGTAACCCACACCCACCATTTGACTTGCTTGCGTACAGAAAGTAGGTAGAGCAAGGTTTTGGAACACCAATAATTTTCTTTAGAACCTTTCGAATCTGCCTGTCCATTTTATTGATTTTCAATAACTTATTTTGAATTTAATGGGAGAAAATAACTTAAAATCTTTTTTCTAATTATTAAAATTAATTTGTTAATTAAATATTTTTGTAATTATCTCCAACGTTACGATAATCTCTACTTATAACTAAGATTTTATTCTTAATTTATCGATATTTCAATATAAATTTTCAAGAATCAAATAATGACCATTATTCTTTCGTTGTCAGATATTGGGGTTTGAATATTAATGATTCGGTGTTTGATTTAGATCCAACCATTATTCTCAAATAAGTTCCACTTTTGAACTGTAACATTTGTTTAGCAAATAATTTAATCTTGTTTATCATTCAAAAAACTATTCCAAAACAGACTAATTACGCATTTATTCAATTTTTCATCTTAACAATTGAGATACATAGACCAACATTGGCTTAATAATCACATAATATGTTGCTGTCATTTGATTGAGATTTGTTTTAGGTGTTTTTAATTCACTTTAAAGTCGAAATTTCCGGAATGATCATTCAAGAACATTTTATGACACGTTTTGTTCATATTTATAGTTGTTAAAGAGACTATTTCTTTCAAGATGAAACACAGTTAATGATTCCTCTAATTTTTATTTTATTTATTATGGTTTATCTGAATTGCAATTATCTAACAAACTAAGGCAAAACTAAATACATATAAAATAACTAAAATTATATTTTTACATAATAATTTAATAATTCTTTGCTTTCAATATATTCATTTGATTATTATTTCAAAATTTATTCTTGCTATTATACCAACTATTTTCACAACATCGAGGTTGGATTAGAAATCACAAACAATTATTTATCACTTGATACAAACATATATATGGATTGCGGTTTATGTTAACATTTTATTTTTCTGGTTTATATATATATATATATATATATGCTTATTTTCAGAATCTTGAACTTTCTTCCAAAAATCATTTTAGTGGATCTGCTTTTCATAACACAACTCCAAAACAAGTTCGATTTTCAACTCCATTTATGCTGACAATTATCAGGAACAGGTCCACCAAAGAGAACAATACTCAAGAAAGCTCTGTTGTCAGTAGTCATGTGAAAAATTTAACAAAAAATATATTCTTATTTCTCACTGGACCCACATGTCAAGGTCAAACAACATCAGATGATTTGATCAATCATTTCCGCAATCAGGTGTCAATGAAAAATAATCTCCTATTCAAAAGCATAATTAACGAACTTTGCACTTTTCAAAGAATGAAAACCTCAAATGGAGGCATTTGGATTTTAAAAACTGAATTTGTAAATAAATAAAAACGATCTCTATTTGACATAAAACAATATATCTAGATCACTGAAGCTATTTTGATCCACAGAGATCAACCAAGCCCTATGTCCAAGCACATCATCAAAACAAATCCAAAAATTGCAGATATTGCCGCGAGTTGGCCATTGCCCCTAAAATATAATTAAAAATTAATCACGAAACATTTAAATACAATCAGTTAAATATCAATCCTGAGATATATATTGCGGTATAGCTAGTTTGTGAATTCATTTAACAGAGGTGTGAAATTGTGCTTTTTGTCCTTGCTGGCAAATGTATGTCTCGATGTTTTGTGCAAAATGAGTCATGCGATTTTTTGCATACTGTATTAGTTATTCGATAATTGGTGCTTGTGTTTATGTGTGTGTCAATCACAGAGATTAGATCAATTCAATGTTTCACATTAATTTTATGACGTTAACAAATAGCAGAAATGCTTACATATGTTGAGATTCAGGAATAATATCATCGAAAACCACGTATATCATGGCACCAGCAGCGAATGAAAGCGCATAGGGAAGAATAGGACTGATTAGCTGAACAGCCAAACATCCTATAATCCCGGAAATTGGTTCTACAAGACCAGACAGTTGACCGTACCTAGAAATAATTAATTATCTGTAAAATTAATACTGTATCAACCAAATGCTTCGGCTGAGAGACATCCCTGCGGCTTTTAAAGGTAAGCTAACTGCTAAACCCTCAGGAAAGTTTTGGATTCCAATTCCGAGTGCGAGGTTCCTGAATAATCAACTATTGATTAACAAAGTTCAGTAATAATAAATGATAGTGTTATAGTAATCCATGGTATACCTAGCATTAGATATAGTCGCTGTTTTGCCCTTACCCACAGCTCCGAAAGCCACTCCAACTGCTAATCCTTCAGGAATGTTGTGTATCGTGATTGCTATCATCATTAAAAGTAATCGACGGCTAACATTAGTATTTTTATTTGTAACTGATTCTGTGCTGACTTTATGATTTATTTCTGTACTTTTACGCTGTTTGAGCTCCATATCTAATAGGAATAAGATTATCGTTTAATTTATTTGAAAATGAGTAACTATTATTTATTGACATCTTTCCAAGGTGACAATAAAGATAACGTTTACCTGAACTCATCGTTTTGTTGTATGATATATCGTTTTTGTCTAGTGATATACGATCGTCAAGTGACGTATGAATTGAGGTGAAATCAGAGAATGAACCCACTGGTGCATATTTATCAGCAAGAAAAACAAAATACGATCCCATCAGCAGACCAACTGCGAGAGGAATAAAGCTGAAATTACCATAACCAACACTGTTAGCCATTTCTTCTGCTGGGGATAATAATGACCAGTATGAAGCAGCTAACATAACCTTTAAATTATGTTAATAAGAAATAGTACATAAATTCATTCGAACTCCTGCAGAAAATCCAAGACTAGCATCAAGCAGCTTCCTCTAGAAAAAGCAAAATATTCAAATGATTTATATTTTTAATATTGCAAATTTGATTTTCAATAAAACTTGAAAGTTAACCAATCAATAATTTTCAACTATAAAACCCTTGCAAACTTAATAGTAATGTAAAATTATATATTACACTTTCGATTCTAGAATAATGCATCAGACAACCAAGAGCACCTAAAGCCGTCATACCCCAAGTAAAAAATGTTCCAAGCAATGTTTGCATCAACGGTGAATTTGGTGTCAGCATATCTAAAACGTAATAACTTTAATTTAAGTTTACAAGTTATATAAGAAAAGCTCTATGAAAGCGAGGTAAAAGTAGAATGACATGGTTAAATAATAACGTAAATAATTTTGAATTTGAAATATTTGCTTTCAAGGGCAAATATAAATATTAAATAAACAAGCAATCAAAAAATTGCTAGATTTTTAGGTTTAGTCTACTTAAATTAATCACGTTAAATAATTTCCTAGTAAACTAATAATTCTAAATTTCAGTGCATATTAAATCAGTAACGAAACAATATTCAAATATTTTTAATTTCTTTAGTTTCTCAGTAACCATATTTGATATGACAAAATTTGTTAAAATTATAAAATAGTAAAGATATGCTGTATATCAGGGGTGGCCAACCGATCGATCGCGATCGACTGGTCGATCTTGAAGCCAATTTTAGTCGATTGCGTGAGATGTTATTCAAATGAAAAGTCGATCTTACGTACACAAAAGTTGGCCACCTCTACTATAGATGATAATTTATTATGTATCATCGTTGAGAAAAAATTTCTAAAGTTAAGTACAAACTAGTTCAATAAACAGGCTGCTAAATAGATTTAAAACAAAATTTAGTAGATAAATAAAGAAACAATTGATATATGATATCACTTTAAATTAGGCCAGTTTGTACAATTTTATTAAACTAAAATGTTTTATCGTAATTGTAATAATTGACTACATATTTTTGACAATAAAACTATTAATGAATTATTATTATGACAGTAATCGATTTACATATTATTATGTATTGGATTGCAAAAGTCCTGAACATTTGGGGGATTTTATTTTTATAAAAAATTGTTCAGCATTTAAATTTTCTTTTAATATTTTTCACTTGGTCAATTTTATACGAATATTAAATAGAATTGTTTACTTAAATTTCAAGTTAAATTATTTTTTTTATATTGAGTTAGTTGTAACGAAAAGTAAATTTCCAATACGCGAATGTTTTTAAATTTAATAAATTAAATATTATTATTTTCATTTGAAATTCAAAAACATCATTAACCTACTTTTTCTTGATTTTTAACCAGTTTTCTAATAAACGTAACTTTATTTGCTGTATTTGATTCAGAAAATTATGTTCCATTGTAAAAATATTTTCCATATAATTGATACTTCATTGTTTCTCAATTTATTGAGCATTTTGCAAATAGAAAGTTCAATACAAAATGATACCGCATTTCTTCATTATCTCTTGCCATTGGTTTCGCCATATATTCACCGAATAAACAATTACTTCCTTCAACTTTGTACACTTTTTAATTGTTCACTCATTCACTTAATTTTGATTTCATCTGAAAATCCGATATTTATCTGAACATGTTTAGTGTTTCTTACGATAGCTTAAGAATCTATTTATACATCAAAGATGACTGGTAACATTGGCTTGCGTTCTTCATAAGTTCCAATAGATTGGGTTTTTGAAATTGCATAAAAGTCTTCTATCTTAACTAGTATTCAAATAAAATTTTACCAAAACTATTTATTTGGCTTATTATTATTAAGCAGATCAGTAATGATAATGACCTGCGACTATCGATAATTTCATTGACCTTTAGCACGACTTTTAACTAACATCTCAAATTTAATTTTATATATAGTATGCAAAAATTCGCTTCAAGTACCATTCGTCAAAATAACATAAAAAAATTCAAAATTCTATAATTTACATAGAGGATAATGTGTAGTAATTTGATTGGATTTTATGTTTGTAGCTTATAAAATCTTTTAAAAACTCTGAAAAGTATATTCGGATTTTTAAATTGATAAATGATATGGATAATAAGAACAAAAAGCACATTTGCACACCTCAGTTAAATGAATTCACAAACTAGCTGTACCACAATATATATCTCAGGATATATTTAACTAATTGTATTCAAATGTCCTTTCGATATCATTGTATGTAAATTGAAATGTATATATTATTTATGAAATTAATTAATGCCCTCTTTTTTGACAATATGTGTTAAATATTGATCGTATTATTCTGTCTTGAGTGATTTAACTATTATAAATATTTATTCATAAACATCGATAATTGAAATACTCATCCATTGAAATATGTTCTGTACATGGTTCTTTCCTCCTATAGTTTCAACAACCACAGTTCGTTAGGTCAAGCATACAATCAATTCAACGTTTAAATCAATTATGTCTCTGTCTTACAATCGATATTGTCTGGGATATCCAATTCCTCTTTTTTAAAACTGCCTTTTTGCTGTTGTCTTTCCGCGTAGAACTTCTTTTGCAGATAACCCGCATTTGTATTCGACTTTATTCATGCAAGAACTATTTTATTTATCATTTTCTTATCCATCCCTCGTTAATTTATGACACTGTCGTTTATATGTGTCTGCCAAGTCCCTAGAACCCCTATAACAAAAGTGAAAATTCTAGTCTGACCGCTTTTTATCGCATTTCGGAGGTCTGAGTATTTCTCTACATTATTTTGAACAGTTTGGACCATTAAAACAGGTTCGTCCATCGGACACTTTACATCGATTTAGACGATCCTGAATTTTCTATCATTTATTAATTAAATCTATCATCCATCTTTAACTTGGATTCTGTGAATTGCCATTCTTTTTACACAGAGACTCTGTAATCATTATTGTTAACAATTTTCTTGCCCAGTATATCCATTAAGGTATTTATCAATAACTAGTTAATAATTAATTTACAAGGTCATTGAAAAATAACTCCCTGTTTTAAAATTATTATAAGTTATTATCTTAATAAAATTTAAAATATTGACAATATATTAAAATTTATAACGCAGTGGTATGGTAGTATAATTTTATATTCAATATGGGCACCAGCATTTATAAATCTTTCAGAAAAATATCCATTAAATTATTCAAAAACGATGAAACTATCTTTCAAGTATTTCATATTCTCTTAAATAATGAGATTTCATTCTGTCACATACTTAGATAATTTATATTAAAAAGATCTAAAATTTTATCCCAATTTATTAGATATCATACCGTTGTTCTAGTGTTAGCTGAGATAACACGATGATTCTCCACTAAATTTGCATATGAATAGTGATGGAATTTGATGATATTTCTATTTTTAAAGTTTTCTGGGTTTGAGATATCGCGAATTTCATCAATATCCAATTCTTAGAAGTGTCGAAGCTTAGGTTGCGTGTTTGCATTAGATAAATTTGAATACATGACAAAAACTTGAGCCAATAAAATTTATTTATAATAAGACGATATTAACTGCAAATGCTATTGCAAATGTGTGATGTCATAAATTTTTTGTCTAACGCTATTATACCATGAAAATGTGAAACAACCAAAGTTGGGAACTAATGCCTTCCAACTCTGGAGGATAGGAAATTCAAAGGAGCAGTAATTTAAAAAGAAGTCAAATGTTCCTTAAGAACTTTGATAGGTTAATATTCAAATATTCAATAATAATAAAATCGATAAAAGCAATTAAATCAGGTTATGGTACAAAGTAGTACGAAAATAATGTAAATATTAAAAAGTGAAGAGAAAAATAATATGATTAATGATACAAGGTACCAGAAATTAATCAAAATCTAATAAAAATTCTATTAATTATTGGATCAAAGTCCAAATCAGATAACTATTTAAACTGACATGAAAATCGACGAAAACAAAAGTTAAAAATTTAATTTGGAGTTGTCTAGTCATAAAGTTATAAATCATAAACTCATTGTTTCGAGTAAGTTATCGAACAAATATAAAGCTTAATTAATTACGAAGAATACTTTACCGATTTAAGCTTTAGTAATGGTTATTCTTTGAGTAAATCAATGAAGTTCCTAAAGAATTTGCCCTTTTGGATATCAATTAAAATATAAAATGGAAATCTATTTTTTTAATTTCAACAAATTAAAATATAGTACTTGTGATCTAAACAAGCAGCTAAACGCGTGATTGTTGTGTGAAAATTTTAATTCAATAATTTTTTAATAAACCAATTAGTGTATTTTGTTTGGAAGAATAAATAAATGGTAATAACAAATAATACATTCATAACTCACGCTGTTGAGTGACAATAACTTTCCAACAACACAAACCCAACGAGCAAGAATCAAGTCTTGTTAGATGAGGAAAATATAAGGAAAAGTTTTAGTAACATTTACTGTACAATCAAAAGATTGATTTTTAGTGACAGGAACCATAAAAATTATCAATTACGACCTTCGAATTTTATTGATTTTAAAAGTATTATAATAGTAAAAGGTAATCGTGGAGTGGGTAGTAATTTGTGTTTTGAAGTAAAATTTTCAGGAAAATTAAGAAAACTGTTGGAACACTTGAAACTTAGGAACATATTTTAATTTTGTGTTAATATATCCATATATTGAATGAAAGGGTGTTTGCGTGTGTAGAAAATAGGTGAGTGTCTAAGTAGATAATAATAATTGTAACAAATTGAGAGAACTGCTGCAATGATTATCACCAAGAACCGTTATCAATCACTACAGATAATCGCAATAAATACTACCTATTTATTCCTTATACATTCTAATTGAAAGGCGTAATTTTAAGGGAAACTATTCACCAGTTTTACCTCCTATGTTCTCTCAGACTATTTTTGACACAATAACGAGGTGTTTGTTAAATCTCTGAATAATGATAATCTGTTATTCTTTAATTTTAAGGTGATAATTTTTGGAAAATACAAATTAATTTTTTTACTCGATTTGTTTCTGCCGAGTTGAGTCAAGAGACAATAAAACTCACTATTTGTGTTAACAAAAATACTTCGAACCAGGTTAAATCGAAATTTTTCCTACACTATAACCAAAGGAAGTGATTATAAGTTATCCCGTAGAAGAATCTTCATTGGAATATTTCTGTTCACTTTATGAATTTAAGAAAATCAATCACGAAGCACACTTATTAATTATACATTAATTTGCTTATATTGGATACGAACTCTCACCATTTTCCAATTCATTTCCTAAATAACAAAGAAGGCTTAACATCAAGCGTTTCTGTTCACTAAAATGAATTCGCACAACATTGGGGAGAGAAAATATGCGTTTGCTTTGCCACACACAGTTGAATTAATTTACTCAAGGCAAAATAATTGCGATTGTCTGCAAATCAATTGGTACACAGTAATCAAACAAGTATTATAATTTCAAGAAAATTTTTTAAGTTTTTATTAATTATCTTTAAAAAATTATATACTAGAAAATTATCAACATTAACACCTTAATATGATTTTGGCTTAATATTTTATCTTTTTTTCTATTTTTTTGCCTGTTTTAAAAGTTAATTTAGTTGAAAATTGAACAATCAGAAATTAGCACTTATGAGCTACTGCATCATCACAAACCACATGAAACATCAATAGCGTGTTTGACTCATATTTTACTAAGCAGAAGACAGTATCGAATTGGTTCGCCAAACTTTGTGCAAGTAATTTTGACACCAAGTGAGCCACGTGGTCGCTTAGAATGAAAGGTTAATAATAAAATATAGGTAACCTTCGAATCTGAATCACCTCAGAATCCCTACGAATTATCTTTGAAGTTAGGTGTTATCAAGCTTAAATCGGTAGAGTGAAAAAGTTTTGCAAGAGGATTCTACACGAAATGAATGAGAAGCAGAAACAAAAGCAATTGGAACCATGCTTGATGTTGCCATATAGTCTCAAATCGAATTGTCACTTGTGATGAGAAATTTATCAGATAAATTTATGCTGATAATCAAAAACATACAGCACTATGGTTGGATAATAAACACACTTCAAAACATAATATTTATCAAAAAGAGTTGATAGTGAGTATTTGATGATGTATTGCAGGTATGATCTATTATAATTTTTTGAAATATGAGTCATCGATCACAACATAAATATACTGCAACCAACTGGATGAAATGATGCAAAAACTTAAAGAAAAACTGCCTAAAATGCTCCACAGACCATACAAGCACAAATGACTATGGCAAAACTTAAAATTGGAGTTGAAACTTCTAAATCATTCTCCATACTCGCCAGAACTCGCCCAACCGATCACTACGACTTGACAACTTTTTTTAGGAAAACAATTCAATTCCAATTTAAATTTAACTGGTTTTCTAAAGATCCATTGACTTTCATCCACCAGGATTTTATATCACCTTTCTGAACAACATGCCGCATACTTTGATTTATAGAATTTTTAAATAACGAAACGATTTTATTTGAAACAATAAAAATTGTGAAAAGTCATAAATAGGAATGTAATTATTCGGTTAGATTATGATTATTAGATTACTGCTTATACTGTGTTCAGGACTAAAATTTGAAATCTCAGTAATTGACAAAAATTTTTGTTTAATTAATTATCTATTGGAAATTGTTGTCAAGAACCTTTAGCTGCGTTATCAAACAACAATTTAAATCTGAAAATTTATATTAACTAAAATAATACATTCAAAGTCTCGATAATAACAACAACAAATCTCTACGCAATTCACAAAGAAAATCATTCAATGTGGGATCATCATTCGAAAGTCAAAAACAGAATGGAAAGTAATCAAATCACACATAAGCTAAGCACTGAAGTTACCGACCAAAAAAGACTGGCAGCAATCCATGGTACTCAACCTCTTTTATAGTCCTATCGGGTATCTGCTTGATGTCACGGTATCTTAGTTTTACATTTGCTGGATTTATTCATGAATAGATTTACTTGAGATTTTCCTTATATCTGATTTCCCATTGGCAGATATTTCAGCTTGCTACCATTGGTAGGTATGTGCTTGTCGATTATTAGCTTCTAAATATGTATTAACTTTAGAACGAATCTGATTGGTTAATGGCACGTGTGTTTATCACGTCTGTGTGTATTGACCCTTTTTAGGGTTCTTCCCTTGGTTCTTGTGACCCTTTTGATTGATTTGTGATATACCCAATATTTCTTCATCTAGTAAGATCTGGAAGTTATTCCACCAACTAAGAACACCACGCATCACGTTGACATTATTATAATTACTTTTAAATTCAGATTGAACATTTTTTCAGGAACAGAAATATATTATTGTGGATGAGAACATCACAAAGAAACTAGTCTACTTTTCGTTTTGTAGCCTGGATTTATCAGATTGAAAACTGGTATTTTTTCCTATCATATAAAGTATCAATTTCTCACTGTGCACATCAGCACGATAATCGTACCCACGTATGATATATTAATTGGCTAAATTGCTTCATTGTGTTCATTTTAACCTGAGAAATACACCATAAACTGTTGGTATTTCCACTTACAGTAATGTGTTAAAAATTAAATCTTTCTTCAATCATTGTTTGTTAGAAAATTCTCTTCTAGTTTTAGATCTCTGAAAGCATCGCTATTAAAATCAAAAAGGTGTCCCGAAAGTAATTTATCTTAGTACTAAAATCTTTTCAAATCATTTTTAAAAATCTTTTAACACGTTGACGGAAACTTGCGTCTATAACCGTCAAAGCGAAGTTCACTATGTGGCAT
Source organism: Platydemus manokwari (assembly GCA_037951405.1). Classification (NCBI taxonomy): domain Eukaryota; kingdom Metazoa; phylum Platyhelminthes; order Tricladida; family Geoplanidae; genus Platydemus; species Platydemus manokwari. The sequence continues at coordinate 3,360 of JBBMOY011550300.1, read as the reverse complement.
GACGGCAATAGCCGTCTAAAACGAAACGGTCTTTTATGGACGATGCGGCTATAGCGGCACAAATGTGCATTTACCGGCGTACAAATAGAAGACTAGTGTCATGTTTTGGAAACAATTCTTTCGGTTGATTTTTGTTTTCCACCTAATACACGACTTTCAGCTTAAATACACACATAGTATTAAATTTCGAACTTCATTTGTTCCTATTGTCCATCAATGTGTTAAAAGATATAAACAGTAAAATATATATCGATAAATTCTAACTGGATGTAATTTTCAAAACGGTTTATTTCTCACAACTTACAAACTTATAAACAATAAATATTAAATCGACATTGTCGTGAACAACAGGCATAACAATTATAAAATGGTAAACGAAATTCAAAAAAATACATGTTTGGCGCTATACCATTTCTGTCGATGCCTAAATATCAGAAATAAAAATCAATTGATTAAAATAAAAGATTATTTTGTAAATAATTTTACAGAAAGATTACTAAAATGGAATTTCAAAATAAAAATCTAACAGAATTGTTGTGGATAAATTTCCGATTGACAGCTTTTGTTCTTTCTAATTAATATAGTGCAAAATAATAGAGCAATTAAATATAGGCTTATTTTCTAAAATAAGTTTTTTTTCAAATTTTTCAAACTTAAAAAATGATTTAAATTAAGTAAATCTTAATATAATTACATGCTTTTATATTACGAAATTCAAAAAAATAACGAAAAACATTTTAATTCACTTAAGATATTAAAACAAATCATTTACAAATACTGAAATTTTCAAAATCGATATTTTTGTAAAATTAGTACTGAATCAATTTCAAATGCATTATAATATTTAAATTTGATAAATGTATCCAAATGTACGGTAATAAAAAAGATAAAATTCCATCGTATAATTTTTACCATAAATGATCACAAATTAAATGTAAATTATGTAAAAAAAAGGTAAATTATCACATATATTAATTTGAATCTTACTTATTTAGAATTTGTACTCTATGATGTACTTTTTAAAGAAGAAATAATAATTATTATTGCTTAATTGAACTTTTTAAAACCTTTCCCAAAAGTTTCTTGGTATTTGTTACTTAAGTCTAAATTATCGAATTTAAAATAGAATCGTGCTGTTTATTGAAGTGAAAAATGTAATCATTGGTACTTTACTTACAAATGGATTCTGGAATATTAGTTCAACATAATATTGTTACTGGTTACGATAATCACTGTAATTATTTAATCAAAAGCTTATTGCCAACAAATAGAACAGATGGTGTATTTAAATAAATTGAACAAGATTCTTTGATAATGATTTGGTTATAAAAAATATTTGATAACTCAAGCGAATTATTACAATATCCTTCAATATCAGAAAATTATTATTATTATTATTTATCTGTATTTCGAATTTATTTATAAAATTTAAAAGTGAAACACAAATGATGACAAAAATTTCATTATATTTATCAAAAAATCCATATTAATAACACTAAATAATTACATTTCTATTCGTTATTCAATACTAACTCAAACTCTTCTATTTATCTCGCTGATAATTTGAATACAAAAATAAACCTCAAGCATGTTATTACAAGCACCATCTTTCAAGAAGTTAGAAACAATAATGTCTTTCAAGAACTGGTTTCTAAAACGAATATTAAGATTTAAAGAACCTGAATCTTTTAATTACTTTTATTGAAAAAAGAATTTCATCGTATTTATTTCCTATGGTACTCATAGGTATACCATTCATTGTCAAAAGACTGGCAGAGAACAAAGTTCACATTTTTGTATCAATTTTAAAATAAGTAATTCATGCATCATTTAACTCGTAAATTTCAAGATTAAAGCTAAAATTTGAATATTTACATTTACTTTTGACACATTAGGCCCAGCCGTTTTATTCCTTTGCATTCAATACATTCCAGAACATTTGATTTGTTATTTCAAATCAACTTCATTAGGCATTCAAGTAAATTGTGTTTATGTGATATCATATTTCCCAGGCCTGTGTTAACGTTTTTTGGCTCTTTTGTGACTCTTTTAAAATCAATCTTTCTTTAATTAGCAGCATCATTTCTGCCAACTACATAGATTGTGTTTTGTCATTTTATGTGACATGCTCGAAATCCATAAACCCCAGATAATTATAGAAACCGATTAATATTATTATTTTATCGTTATTTTTACTTTGTTATAAAATTTGTTTCATTATTTATTTATCGAGATTATTTATATATTTAATTTTCTACTTGAAAGTTGAACTACGCCTTAATTACTGAAAATAATTCAGATATTTAGGATAAACTATCAGTCATATTTACAGTATAGTTTCTTTTAAATAATTAATCGTTTTAACATTTCTTTTATAATTTGAACTTAAACCACTGACTAATTGAATTTCTTGACTTTTAAACCCTGGCAATACCCAATCACTATTGGTTTGCTAGCATAATATAGGTTCCATGAAATCATGATATATATTGCTGCATTCTTACAAATATATTTGGGTCAAAAGAATAATTTTTAATTATTTACAATTTATTGATTCTGATTTTAAAAATCAAGGATCTTATACCCCTTATAATCAAGATGCTCAAAAATATACTGGTGACGAGTAAATGTGACAAGATACCAATCTTTCTGACCAATATGGTTGTCATAAAATAGAACGAAATAAAAACCGAAATTCAAACAAACGCGGTCCCCGATGAAATTGCTTTTTTTATATAATTAATTGTAATATTAATAATATATTCTTTATACAATTCATAAACATGTAGTAATCCAACCCAATCAATGAAAAATCAAACACAATTACATTTATTTTATGCACAATAAATATCAAAACGGCATCTTTCGGAACAGCAAGCGTGACAATTTCTTGTTGGCACCGAAAACTTAAAGAAAAACCTTTTGGGAGCTATACCGTTTCTTTCAATGCCTAAAACATTTTTATTTAATTAAATCCCATTCTTATTGGTAATAAATTATAATTTCATAAAATTTAATAAAAATTATAAATATGAATGACAAAATTTCTTTTCTAACAAAATTTTTTTGAATATTGCAATGGAAAACAACTTTCACTGCCTTTAAATACAATAGAAAGTACTAGAATTATTAATTCTAAATGTCCATGCTAAAATAAAAAATAAGATTAATTTGATATGAAGAGTAAATCATCTTAAAAATTATTGAATAATTTCCATAACTAGTAAGGTCAAATATTTGTTATTAAAACAAGACGTAAACATGTTTCAAATTGTCAACGAGAATAAGTAAATTTAACTCGTTAAGGAATTATAATTTGATTTAAAAAAAATAATGCGCAAAATAAGTTTTAATTAATAA
>JBBMOY011549189.1:0-14028 GCA_037951405.1 Platydemus manokwari | reverse complement strand
CAGCATCAAATTTCTTTAAGTTTGTGGCTACTGATTTTAGCTGGTTTTCCGTTTCTTTGATGATCTGGTCGTGATGGTTTGGTTCATTTAATCGTAACCCATGCATATTAATTCTTCGTCCAAACAATATTTCAAAAAAAGAATGTTGAATTGAACTTTTATAAGTTATATTGACGATGAATTCTATCCGCGGTATAAATTTATCCTAAGCCTAGTTTTTTGATGCCATCGTTGTTGCCACCATGTCTTGGACCGTGATAATCATCCTTTCGGCTAAGCCATTTGCTTGATGTTGGTTTTATTCCAAATCGTGTTGCTAATTCTTTCATTTCCCTTTCTTCAAATACTCTACCCCGATTCCGTACTTTATGCTCGATCCTTCGTGACATATTTCTTAAATATTTTGAATATAATCGACCAATTTCTTATAACCAATAGAGCACAACCCCTCATGAAGGTATATCGTAAGTTTCTGCGAATAAACCCTTGGTACAACAATTCGCTTCTTTTTATTTTAATTATACACTAACTTATCTTCAAACAAATCATATTTCTCAAAACTGTTAAAATATTTACTTTTCGTGATCGCTGAATTAACTACTTTTATTTTTCCTAACCATTTTCGAATGGAACCCACAACATTATCTTCTTGTTGAATATTTCTTAGTTCGTCATTATTTGCAATTGAATGGTAGACAACATCAATAAACCGAATTTTTGGTTTACCTTCTTTAGCTCCCTGGTGCTGAGTTAAGCATTGTGAACAAAATGCTTCGACTATCATTGAGTGTCCATCTACATTTCAATGATTTGATCCCTTCCGATATTGAAGTTCAAAATTTAACCTTGATAAGTTTGCAAACCATGTTTGAAACTGAGGGCTAATCGGTTTGTTAGTTTACTTCATGTATGTCAAAGCTTTGTGATCGGTGCGAGGCACAAATTTCCTTCCCAAAAGATAATGTTTAAAATACATAGTAAACTCGTGGATAGCTCTTTCCTCGTGACGGAATAATCTTATTCATGACTGTTAAGAGTTATAGAACAATAGGCTACCACTCTTTCTTTACCATTGTCATCCAGCTGGCTCCGATTGCTTCGAAACTAGTGTCAGTATCTAAAATCATCTCTTTGTTTTGACCCGGAAAGGCCAAAATCGGAACTGTGCTTAATTGTTCCTTAAGGTTTCCAAAACATTCCTCACACTCTGTAATCTACTCCAATTTCTTGTAACCTCCAGTCATCATTGCATATAACAGAGCTGTAATTAATGCGTAATCCCTGATAAATTTTCTGTAATAATTGCATAATCCTAAGAACGACTTCAACTGAGTAATTCAACCAGGTTTCATTGCTTCCTTAATCTTCTTTACTTTATTGTCATTAGTTTCTATACCTTCTGTACTGACTGTATGACCCAGGAAATTCGATTTTCTAGTGCTAAAAGTGCATTTCTCGGGATTTATTTTAAACCTGATGATATAATAAACGTAAATATATTTTCAAGTTTCTTATTGTGTTCCTCTAGCTTTCTTCCATACACTTATATAAAAAGAGATAAATAAGAACGCCTTTATAAATCAAGCCCTTGAATATAGTATTCATTAGACTCTGAAACGTTGCTGGTGCGGTACATAATCCGAAAGGTGGTTAAAACAGAACTGCTCAGTTCCAGTGCTAAACGCTGTTTTCATTTTAGAATCTTTTTCAAGTTCAACCTGATAATATGCTTGGCCTAAAACTATCGTGGAAAAAATTGTCGCTCCATACACTAAGTCCAATAACGATTGTATGTCAGGTACCGGTAAAGAAAACTTCTCAGTATGTTCGTTTAATTTTCTGAAGTCTAAACACATCCTAATCGATCCATTTTTCTTAGGAACGACGAACAAAGGAGATTGCCAATGGCTCTTGCAAGGTGTTATGATATTATTTTCAAGAAGATTTTCAATCAATTCTTGAATTTTAGTTTCTAAATTTTCTAAAAAGAAAATATTAATAATAATTTAATAATAATTAAATAAAAATTATTTTGAAATTTTTTTAAATTAATAATAAATTTAATTTTATGTGAGAGCTTAAATCTACATCATAACGATATAATGTTATAGCAATTTTTTTGTAAAAGCTATTGGTGCATAAGCCAATGATATTAGTAGACAAAAATATTGATAATCACACTCATAACTTAATGAGATTAGAAATAAATTTAATTTCATCATATTACTGTCAGTGCGTACTTGAAATTATTGATCTTTAAATACATTTATGTAATATCATCCTTAGCTACAATGACAAAAGGTATTACAGAAGAAATAGTAAGATATTTCCATAATAATAATACTGCCTATATCAATTTTGTAAAAATCAGTCAACAAGTGTTCAGATAATTATAATATTAATAACCAAATTTATAAATGGCCTTGTTTTTGTGCCATTCAAATCATTGAGTGCAAGTATTATACAATTTCTGGATATTAAATAATAAAACAGAACACCTGTCCTAAAGTTACCTATTTCATATAACGACCGTTTTCAAAAAAATAATTGATACGCAAAGCAATGCGTTATTATTTTATTATTCATCTGAATTTACAAATTTGCTAATCTTTTCTGCAATTTATTTAATTTTATTTATAGATCAATAAATATTGATAATTTGATCTATTTTTAAAAATTATCAGAATTGCTGACACACAATAATTCTATCTAAATGACTTTTTCTGTTATTTTATTGTTAAATAATTGTGTTGAGTGAAATTGTGTGCGTATTAATGTTCAGGTAAACAGAGGGTTAATTCGATCTATTGTTTGTGCTTAGCGTTACTTGTGAAATTCATGATATAATATTACTGTTGCTATTTTTATTATATATTATTAATAATACTTTACTATTATATTACTTGAAAACATACCATTTTTCAGTTCTAAATACACGGATTCTATTTAGATGATTTAAATTTTAATTATTAGGATGCAATGATAGTGATTAAAAAAAATCTAATCCGGTGTGACATTTCAGATATTGCTAATTTCTTTAAATATTGCTACACACCATTAATTTAATTTAATATATTAATCAGTCAAACCATTGTTAGGCTGAAACGGAAAATATGGTATTATTAAAAGTTGATTTGAATATAAGCAACCCATTTACTTGACCATTAAATGACGTTTTCTTTGAGGGATATATCAATAAACTATTAATTATTATTAAAAGAACTAAATTCTAGAAATATCATCTCAGATCTCTCGATTTGTGCCAGTCTTAGCATTATAAAAAATTCATAAAACCAACATAATTATGTATTTCTATTTTATTAACTTTATTCTTAGATAAGTACATAAAAAGAAACACAAAATTACAATAGTAATTACAATCATGAATTAGCACTGTAACCGATACAAGCTATAAAATATTTTTATACTAATTTGGGAAAGCACATCATTGAAAGAAGCAAGGATTGTTTCTTTTTTTCAATGTTTTTTTAAATTTTATAATGATATGCATTTTTGTGTTCAAATATTGTGGTAACATTAAGATTTTTGTTGTATATAAATACGTTATTAACTTTAGAATTTTTCACGATTTGGTCTGCGCAATTCTGATTGGGAACTGGCAAAAGTTATAACTTGATGAATTATAACTGCTAACCAAGAGGATCCAATCAATTATTTTGTCATTTAATTTATTGATTACAAGAAGATAATTTTTAAATATTAAATGCTTGAAATATATTTATTGATGTTGTTTTGATTATCTAGATTGTTATTTAAAAATGATGAATATATAAAATATAAAATTATTTGATCATGAAATGAGGATAAGCACATTGAAGACAACGTGAGTGTTTATTAAGATGGGATTAATTTGCTGATCTGCAATCACAAACACTATTTCATCAAGAATAATATGATATATTCATAAAAACGATTTATATTGATTGTTTGATAAGGCGTACCTATTTGTCAATAACATAGGAAATTTATAGATGATAATTTATAAACAAATAAACTTATAATATTACAAATGTTATATATTGATTGTTATCATGATATTGGCTGCGATTGATATGAAATGGATTATTTTATTATATTATTAGAATTCCTCATTAACAAATTTCCTAAAAATGTCTGATAGCCATGCAATTCTATTTTTCGATCAATAAATATTAATAATTTGAACGATTTTAATAATTATTTTATAAAAAATAAAAAACATATTATATATTCAACAACAAATATTTTCAGAAAAAATTTCAATAAAATATAAATGAGACAAATAATCAAAAAAATTTAATTATTTTTCAACATGGCTGTTTAGTTATGTGATCTAAATTAAAGTTGAGTTTTAAACATTAAAATAATTACTATTAAAAAGTAGGTAAAATTGTGGAAAACATATTGTCTCAGAATATAACTAAAGAAGAGTTAATCGCTTTCTTCTTGGTGGATTGTGCAGATGATGTGGAGCTTAAGAAAGAAATAAAATTGAGAGATATTGAGGAAGTGAATCAAATAAAGAAAACAGTAAAAAAGCTAGATGAAGTAAGAAATAAATAAGGAGAAATAAATGCGGTTAGAGTCAGAGAATAGACCACGATAGTCAGAGCACAACCAGAACCTAGGGTTTAGAAAGGAAGGTAGATAATAGCACGTGCTATAATTGCCAAAATCCAGGGCATATAGGACGAAATTGGAAAAGTGCGAAAGTATTGACGTGCTACACCTGCCACCGAAACGAAAAGAAAACGGTAATCACTACACCTTTTCGTAAATTGAATATTGTTAAAATCATATGTAAAAAATGCTCAAAACTATCGAACCATTTCCTTAAATATTTCTGTAATCTATAAATTAAATTAGTATGTTTTATACATGAGTTCTTGCAGTCACCTTAAGATTGCCACACCGATTTTAATAGCAATAATTTTTTATTTATTTAATCTGTCTGAAATAATATTTAAATTTTAAATTAGTTCGAAAAATAAATATTTTAAATAACTACGTGTTAATATTTATTGATTATTAATAGTTATGAACACAGTAAAACCACTCACAACCGAGAATGTTTCATATCATAACTTAATGGTAAAAAATAAATTTGATGTTGACATGCATAGAAAATGACAAAATCAGTTTTATACAAATCGGTTTGTTAAAAGTTGCAACATTCATAAATAATGATATCTATTTATCAATATCTTTTTTTTAATGACTGATATTTAGTTACTTACAAGTCAGCATTGCGAAGATTGTAGATAATAAATAATCAATCAAAGTTTACAAATTTTATAAACATTTCTGTGGTTCTGATAATAAATATTAAAAATTTTATCGATTATTAGTAATTATTTGACACGATAAAGTTATACATCATTCATATAATGATTACGAAATAGTTAGATCTAACGTTCAGTTAATGTAAATGAAAATATAAATTGTATAAATATCGAATGGCAATCATCACAGACTAGTTACTCCATCTAAAATATTATCAGTTCTAAATGTAAGATAAAATTACTCGACAACATCAATGAAAAACATTTTTTAAAATTATTTGAGAGAATTGTGAAGCGCATGAAAATCGATACGCGAAAATGTTTTCCAAAAATGTATGAAAAATTTAAAAAAATCTAAGATTGTCGAAAATCAATAGAAGAATTTGTATATTATTATTTATATGTGTGAATCCTAATTTTTATTTGGAGCTATTTTTTTCTCAACGTTTGTGACATTTATAACTGAAAAACTAATAATAATTTTGTGTTGAGAAATATTTTAAAATATTTACTGACATCACAAGTATATGTTAAATATACGTTATATTTATAAATATCATATTTAGCAAATACTCACAAACTTATTAATCAATATGTTTAGATTGTCAATGATTACTTCGACCACTTTATTAATATTTCTATTTATCTACGTAAATCCTATGAAATATTGTTACGGTCGAGTAATTATTAATCAATATGTTTTCATTGTCAATGACTACTTCGACTACTTTATTAATATTTCTATTTATCTACGTAAATCTTATGAAACATTGTTACGGTCGAGTAATTATTAATCAATATGTTTCCATTGTCAATGAGTACTTCGACCACTTTATTAATATTTCTATTTATCTACGGTAATCTTAAGAAACATTGTTACGGTCGAGTAATTATTAATCATCAACGCTTGTTACTTTTGAAATTAGAGAAAATCAAATGGTGGTTTATGTAAATCGACCAGGTTGACAATAGAACACTGCAAGCTGAAATTTGGTAAGATAAAAAATGTATGACAGGACTATATGAACTACAGCCACAAATAGAAGATATAAGATGTGGAATTTGGTTATCAAAATATATATTGAAACATATTGGACTTGATGAAAAACAAACTTGATCAAATAGTTGATCCAAGACTCAAGTAAAATGGTCTAATAATCGAATAATGATAACTATGAAATATATAATAAAATAACAACATAACTAGCAACTGACACTGGAATAGAGTGGATGGTTACTTTAATCAGAAACAGTTGATGGATGTGTGGTTGGGTTGTCATGATATTTTCACTGTGAATTGAACTTCAACTTTCAAAACCTCAAATCTGCAGGGGTTTTATTTCTCCTACTGTTACAGAAACAGCAACACATCCACGTCCAAATCAACAAGCTTTTAAAGTCAGATCTAACCCAGTCAGTCTCGCCAATCAATCAAGCTAGGATCCAATAAGATCACATGGCATATAGAAATGGATATACTATTTATGATGACGAACGTTGACTTTATTTTAAACACTTTTGGTGTGAAAAGGAAATAAATAAATAAATTCGGCTAATAACAGTAATAGGAAAATAGTTTTTGTTAACACGAGAAATTCAGATTTCGAAAAAGTAAGCACAGAGATACAGACAGGAACAAAACAAGGAGATATAACGAAAATTCTGACTATTAAAAGGGTGTAACAGTAATAGAACATCATCGCATATAGTTCGATTATCGCTAAAGGAATATTGTGGGATTTAAAATAAGAAGACAAAGATATTTTTTTTAATTAAAAGGGTTTGAATAGCCCTGTAATTAATCGGTAATTTTGTAATTTGATAGCATTTTTATTGTAGATCGAAATTTGAAAACGGAATAAAATTAGAATGCGCGTTTAAGATAAAATAATGTGCATCAGCTAAGTAATTGATTTCAAAAATACCTATATTTGCGATTCTACTTTAGTTGTGGCTCTATTCAATCTGTTGATCTCATCAAGTCTTTTTTCTATTTTTAAGTACAACGATTATTGAGGGTTGTTTTTAATTTGTATAATAATTTGTGGCTGTGAGGAAAATTTACAGAAACTAATAATAATTTAAAAAGATAATTTTAATAAAAAAATTTTCAATTAAAATTTTAATAATTTAATAATAAGTTTCAAAGTAAAAAATATGGCATTTCGAAATTTTGGTAAATTATTTGATATAAAATAATTATTAAATAATATAAATATTTTTATCTATGCCTGGTTAAGATTAATAAAGATAAATAAAGCTCTTTAGAAAAAGATTTTTAAAAAAGGATTTGAATGAGTTTAAAAATTGTTTGAATTGTTTGTATAAAATAAAAGTTAAGAAAATCGGATAAATGCCTTCTTCACTTGAATGCTCAATTTTAAGCGAAGTAGCTACTACTAGCATTGGTTGTAATATTATTTATAGTTATGTATTGTGAATTTTATATTATATTTATGGTATTACGAATTTTATTTTTATTTCATGGAAATTATGCTTTATATTCGTGTTCTATTTTGGATAATTAGGTTTTATATTTAGATAGCCAGCATAATTTGGTTTAAATAGTTCAAATCTGATTACTTTGTGATTTATTATCAATATTTATTTACCGAAAACAGCTAATTATATTCCTGGCTTATTGGAAACATTGACACCGAGTACCGTTGGTTCCAATTTGAGTAGAAGAAATCAGATTTAAATTTCTTCTTTAAAATATGTGAGTAGAAAAAATAACAAAATAATATTGTTAATATTTTGATTGTTTAAAATATATTCCTAACATAAAATATAATAAATTATTTTATGATTATTGAACAAACATCACCCAATATAGAGATAAGATTATTATTTTTTGAACGATTAGTATTAAACCTGTTGGTTTTAGAAATACTTTGAACTGAAGTCATAATCTTGGTTTTCGATCCCATGAGATTCGGCCATTATTTTTGCACCAACCTAATAGAAATATGATAAACATGCGAAAAATCCAAAAAAAATATCAACATAATTTTGTATAAACATTATCATTAAAAAATTTAATGAAAAATAGAAGAAAATAAGAAAAAATGAAAAAATTTAATAAAAATATCATTTATACTTTGAGAAAAAACAATGAAGTATATTTATATATTTTATGCCAATATTTATGATATGAAGAATTAAATATTCCGGAAAATGTTATCTCCCTTTATCTTTTCATTCACTTTTCATCCACAAATCGGGAATCTTGATGCCAAATATATTTATGAAACATTTTCAGCCCCAACAAAGGAAACCTGGATTTATCCGATTAGGTCAAATATAATATTGAATTATATTTAAGAATCAAAGAAACCCACGGCATAATAAAGCTGATAATAACAAGTAATGGCCAAATTACGTTTGGCTTTTAAAAAAAGAGAAAAAAAAACAATTAGAAAATAAACGGCTAATTCATTTGGAACAAGCAGTTATTTTCAATACTTAAGAATTATCAGTAGTACTTGAAAATTATCTATTTCCAGATCTGATAATACTCGATCATAATATTCAATAATAATACTTATTACCATAAATATTAAACAGATATCAGTATGTTTTTCTGGCTACTTCAATTTCATAAAATTCCACTTCAAGCTCTGAACTTTCTTTAATGAACTAGAGTTTCTTGAAACGATTATGTAAGTTTCGATAATCTATCACATTGATATTGACCATTTAAAATCAAATGTTGTCATGTACTTCATAAAAATATTTTATTAATTTTCATTATTAAGTTAATTTTATTTATTTATTGATTTATTTATTAAATTATAAATTATTTATTATTAAATTATAAAAATAAATAAAATTTTATCATAAATTATAATTATAATAAAATAAAATTAAGTAATTACATTTATAAATTTAACATAATGATAAGCAACGATATTTTACAAATAAATAATCATTATTCAAGTTGCAGCATCCAAGAATGATCCCGATAATGGTCCAATAGGCAGTACTCTTTTGCAAGATAAAATTTTCAAAAATATAGAAATAATGTTAAGACAGCTGTCGACCTAAATCATTTTGCTAAAATCATTCTTGTATATTAATGCATGAGTCATGTTAATAATGGTTACCATGAATCATCTTTCTATAGTTGGAGTACTTTGGTACTATTTTTAAATGGATTTCTACTTTTGGTAATGGCAAAATATATTTTGCAACGGATGTTTCTATTCTTATTCTTAAATATTAAAATTATTTTTTATATATTAAAATAAATTGATTAAAACATTGTGATAAAATTTTAATTTTTTTTAATTGATTCTTTAGATAATAAATTTGGAAAAATTAGAAATTTATAATTTTTAAATATCTATTTTAGCGTTTTTATCTTTGAAATTTATTTTTAATGTTCACTGTTATCTACGTTCATTGTATTTATCATTAGACTCGACTTGGGTGGTTCCGCACACTACAATCCTAAGTGTTTGTGTAGCTGTAGAAACTTATTTGAGAGCACTACTTAATGTATTTCTGGGAAATGCCTTAACGTAGAGCTGTACATGTCACTGATAATTCAAATTAAAGTTAGTGGTGAGAATTTTCAAACTAATGCATGGCTTGTTCATCCTTATGCAGTAACTGACTTATTGATTTTGAAATTCTGATACAGAGATAATGTTATTTGTGATTTAAATAGAATTTTTCATGGAAGGACTTGGACTTGTTCTTCAGTATTAAAATAGTAAATTTATATGAGCCAGATAAGATTTCAAAAAATGTTTTTCGTCCCTCGAGATAACTGGATATCTATTTTAAGTATTGTGATACTAAGTAATGGATCTCAACCTCTGAAATTTATATATTTTGAAATCATAAAAATTTAGAAGAATATCCTAAAATAAAATCAATAAAGTCTCAAAAATTACCTAGATAGGAAACTAAATTATAATTCTGACTCCGATAATTATAATTCAAATTATTATCATAAATAGAAGACTGAATGACAACTGAAAAAAGGACAACATCCAAACAAGATCACTGTAATTTGTCTACAGAAGATACCAGTCAAATTGTGAAACAGATCAGTTTAAGAATAAGCAAGGTGTGTTTTTAAAGATTCCGGCTTATAAAAAGAAAATACTATATATTAAAATTAATAAAAATCGCCATTGTTTTGATGATGGAAGTGACACCATTTCTAGACCAGTGAGAAACTGTCACAAAATTGGAACAAATGTAGGCTAAAGTGCTAATTTAGTAAAGTGATTTTACAGATTTATGGATAGATAACCACGGATTTTGTAAAAATAGTGTGAACCCACATACGAAGATAAAATTGATTGGTTAACTGCACTGTGCTACAAGTAAACCGGTATAAATACGAAGACAATGCGATTAGGATTTGCAATTTCGTATTATATCGTGATCAGACAGAATAAGTCATTACAAAGAGAAGAAAATATTGGAATTGATTTTCAGAAAATAAAATTAAGCCAATTAGGTAAGAAAATAATATTTTAAACGTTATCTCATTGGTTTTTTAAAATTTATTTGTCATATTCAACGAAAAATAATCCCCAGTATCGTTAGAGTATGAAATTGAAATAGTTTAAGATACTCTAGAATAGAGGTTGTATTAGATAATCGAGTGAAGTTAGTCTAAAAATCGGTAAGCAATACATTTTTAGAACGTGTGAGGGTACGTGATAGTATTTACAAACGCCGGTGAAATTTGCGCCGTAGCAGTATCTACTCTATTAATAGAAATATCAGGAACGTTAATCAAGTGTGTCGGGGGCTATAATCAGCAATTTAAACCTGAAAATTAAATTGTCCAAAATGTTAAAATCTCAATCACAACAACTACAGTTAAAACTCTTCTCAAATGAACGATAGTCTACCACACAAGATGGGATCAGCACCCAAAAGCCAATGAGAGAATAGAATGAAACCAAGAAGACTGATTATTGAAAACAACACAGGAAAACAAAGTCAGGATTAATACACAAGTTATCAACCAAACAAGACTGGCAGAGTTACTCATGGAACTCAACCTCTTTTACAGACCTATTGAGTGTGCCTGTTTGATGCTACGGGTTTTTGTTTTCCATTTGCTGAAATTGTTCCTACATCAACCTACTTGACATTTTCCTTTTATCTCTTATCCCATTGATGAATATTTTATTTTACTGCCACTTGTAGATATGGGCCTATCTTAGCTTTTAAATATGATTGGCTCACGGAATATATGCTTCTCGGATCGTGTGTCGACCCTGTTTTGGGTTGATTTATGTTCTACTCAATAAGTGGTATATGGACTAGATTTGCTTTTATTTGACAAACTATTTAGGGACTCAGCCGTTGTGTTTTATTGATGTTCAGACAGAGTTTGCTCATTGTTATAACTAATAAATCAATGTCATCAACTTGTCTTTTGGAATCAGATTAGTTTTATTAGATTACGAATATTGCTGTGCTATACATCAGGTAGATCCAACATGTATATTATAATTTCATGTTATATCTTTTTGATTATTTTCCATAGCAACATTGATTAAAATAAATGAAAAAATAATTTTAAAAATTTAATATTATTGGTTATCATGTTAGATTCTTTGTTTCAATCATTAATTTATTTATTAATTAATTTTAAAAAATTAATTTACAATGTTATTGATTTATTTCTTAAATAAACTAATGATGAATATTGATTCCATTGATCTAAATTTATTAATAGTTTATTAACCATATATGATAACATGTAGACAATCAATCGATTATGCTCTAGTTATCATTAGAAACATATCATGGACATTGAATTACAAGTTCGATATGAAACACATTTCACTCAAAATCGATTTTTATAATCAAAAATCAAATTTATAATTAATCGAGAAAGAAGAAATTATTCTGATGTTGTCACCTGGATTTTTGTCGACGTCTTAAGTCATTCTATATCTGAAAATCAAACCTCAATGCTTTGTTTAGTGATGATCTCTCCCCATCATTAGTTCTGATAATACCTCAAAAAGAACATCTGTTCATTATGAATATAATTTCCATTCAGTAGTTAATGAGGTAATCAATTTACAGTTAAAGTAAATAACTCCGAGGCTGCACAGGAAATAATATATTCGCATGGAATTATCCGTCAAGTATTTTACCGATATATTTTCAGCATGTTGTTACAGTTATTTGCATCCTGATAAAGACACTGCTATTTTCGTCAAGATTATGCTTTTATGTATAAAATAATTATTCCATCGATCGGTTCTATGAAAAGGATCGACGAAGACAAAGATTAATCTTCCGAAAATTAGTCAGATTTTCGTCTAAATTTATACATTCCCCATTGAATTTCTTTTTTCGTTTTTCATTTGAAAAGGAATTAATCTGAAAAACATTATTGATTTTGTTTGATTAAATAATAAAGGCTTTTGATGATCCACCTTACCAATAGAACTGCACCACAATATACCAAATGTGGATCGTTAATCTAGTTATAATCTAATCATTTACCAAACATGAAAGCATTGCTTTACGTTTTTAAAAGAGACTTGAATCAATCGATTAATTCCTAATTAAGAAATAAATTTATAATTTTTGTTTTGATTTGATTTGATTTTTTTGGTGGAATCTCCCGAAAATAGCTTTCAATTAAAATTAAATTACAAGAATATGTCGACTAAGAATGCCTTGTTCTCACAGCTTTTAAAAGAGTCTTACAGGATACTAAAGTGTGTTACCAAATGACAAAAATTCCGGAGTAATATGTCTAATCGATAAATTGAGGGTAAAAAATCTAATATTTAGAGATTAAATATTGATGAATAATTCAATACAACGATATCATTTCCACCCTGTGGCATCTACTTTCCTGACTTTCTCAATCAGACATCTCATTTTGAAGAACAGCATTTAAAGGAATAACAATTGTTTCACGTAATGATATTTCAGATAATTTGTAGCTGAACACAGTAACGAAATTCACAAAACAGGAATCTTTTCGGTTGTGATATTTTCATTAAATAGAGAATTACTTATTATTTCTGAACAGTTTGACAGTAGTCAGTACATAAATATAACTTTCATTAAAGGTGTTTGATGTATTTATTTTTGAAATGATCAAGCTCGATTAGAAAAATAAATCAAATAAATCGATTTAATATTAGAAGTAGAAATTGTCAAAGTTTAGATGATAAATTATCAATTAATACAATATTTTGCCGATTATCACAATATATGGTCGATTATCACAATATTTGGTCGATTATCACAATATTCGGTCTTAACAATTGATTAATACCGCTCTTTTAAAATCAAATCAAATTTCATTCAAACTTTTAATTCGATTTAAAATGCTCACGTCCGCCTTTTTTAAAAATCTTTGTTTTAAATTAAATTCTCAATTGTCATTGTATCAAATGCACACATATTGATCTACATAAAGAACTCTGGTTCTTCTATATGTTTTAAATCTTCTCTACATCTTCTATATTATCTTCCTTATATATTCTCTACATAATCTCAACATCCTTTTCCTTGTTTTCCATCATTTCCAGTCATTGTTCTTTTCAGAATCCAACCCAGAATTGTGGTTACCATGTAGGCTGATACTATTTTGAAAAACCGCACATTAAAAATGGGCAGAAAAGTCAAGACACCAAATCATATTGGGTCTATAACTTAATAATCGGAATTTGACACCAGATGTAAACACTTGTGTGTGTGCTGTAGCAAATCATTAACATACACGTCATTTTGAAGCTCT
>JBBMOY011548078.1:0-14031 GCA_037951405.1 Platydemus manokwari | reverse complement strand
CAATTAAATTTATTCATTGAAATACAAATTTTAACTCATTTTTGTAAAAGCCGGAATCATACTAATACACCTAATATCATTATTAGGCAAATGATATGAACGAAATTATTCTAAACATATCGATAAAAGATATTTTCTAAATAAATATAATAAAAAATAATTAAACGATGATTAACATTTAGAGAATATTTATGATAAATTTGAGTGGGATTATATAGAAAAATTGATAATTTAAATTAATTAACCATAACTCCTTATCGTCCTAACTTTATAATTCTAATTCGATTCCCACTAAGCTAATTATAAACTTTTAAACCATGTATTAAGTCAAGATATACACACCTTAAAACTTTGCTATAAATATTATTAAAAATTATAAGACTATCCAGATATGATTTCGATGTCATGGAATCAGCATCTATTCGCTCCTATTCTATGCACGTACTTACGAACTGATCAGTTTAAGCCAATTTTGTGGATAAATTTCAATGTTTTAGTTATAACCTTTTAATGTTAAAATTAATAACTTTTACTTTAACTGAAGAAATTGGAACATTTTTATGAAGATCCTAAAGAGTTCCCAAAATAATCAATATCAACCGAGGTCGATAATTTCAACAAAATAATTTCAAAATCGATGACATGAAAAAATGGATAAATATTTTACTATTGCTATTTATTTGTTACTCTAAAATACTACCTACCTAAGAAATAAGATAATTCAATAAATAATGTTTTGATAAAAGCACATTACTTATCAATGTTACAAAAGAAAAATCAAAATATATATCATGTTCACTGTCATATTTAAAAATACATAAGCATTCACACAACACATTCAACAAGGTGTACATAAAACATCGTTGGATCTTTGAGCTTTCGTGTAATAGGACTAGTGGATTGATATTCGATCTTAACAGATTTTATCAATCTCAAATCATCATGCTTTCATAAGATATTACATATTGGTATTTTTGGTATGTGATTTATTGAATACTACAAGAAAGAATATCAAAGAACACAGATTGTTTATATGAGATTAGACAAATCTTCTGTTTCAAATAAGTATATATCATTTTTGTTTTTAATCACAGAGTTGTCAAATTGTTTATTAATAAAATTATTTCTTCCAATATAATAACTGAAAAAATACAGATATATTGAATATATCATTAATTATGTCATTCTTAAACAAATATATATCAGCAACGATATTATAACATCACTAAAACATAATATAAAACTTTCCGAAACAGGATTCACACTGTCGAAAAAGAAATTT
This sequence comes from Platydemus manokwari, assembly GCA_037951405.1. Lineage (NCBI taxonomy): Eukaryota > Metazoa > Platyhelminthes > Tricladida > Geoplanidae > Platydemus > Platydemus manokwari. Next base: position 12,749 of record JBBMOY011548078.1, on the reverse strand, counting down.
GTTTTTAAAAAACACCAATTGTTGATAATGTTTTTATCACAAAATAAAAATAATTATTATTTAAGAGCACTGTACAACATAACCGCATTCATCCATCAGTCTAGTGACCCATTCATCATAGGGAAACTGATTTTACTGGGTGTCAAGATAATAACAAGATCATAATACAACATCACACAGTCATTCTATAGATTTCAGTCATTAATTACAAGTAATTAAATTAGAAAATTTGAAATAGTGAATTTAATATCGACTAATACGCAAATTAATTAATTTAGAAAGGCAAAATAAATGACTACTGGATCGATGGTACCCAATGTTGTTTGTAAAGCGGTCTGATACTAAAATGTTGCTTTGCAATAACGTTATAGATTATAATGCAGTGTTTGACGAGTTCCCATTTAAAACCAACATAATAATAACAAATAATTAAAATGTACTAAAAGATTCTTTCCTTCGTGATGAATTGATCAAGTCTCGAGTTAAATAAACCAGAAATTGTATATCATTGCTATCAGATATTTACATCAATGTAATGTAACATATGATAGACATTTGTTTCAATCAGAATAATTGAGACTTATTAATTTTAATTGTATATTTGCTTTATATTTAAATGGAGAAAAATCTGGCACATGTTTAAAACTTTAATGATTTATTGCTGAAGAGCTTTTGCATCATATTCGCTCAAATCCCATTTAAATGATATGATTAGTTCAAATGGAATAAAATGAACTTTCCAGCCAATTTAAATGAATGAAAAATTAATTATAAATTTATAATAAATGTAAAGTGAATATATATAATTTATATATTTATTTTCTCAGATGAAGATTCGCTTTATCTAAACGGCCTCGTACGACAAAAAAAGCAATTTTACATGAATTAATAAACATCAATCAAGAAGTTGTCCGTAAATGTTATTCAAGCCTCAGGAGACGATGGAATCTCTGTTTGGGGCAAGGTGGTGAACATTTTGAAAACAGTTGTTATGAAATTGCTTATTATTTACCGTTATTCGTCTTTACTGTTAGTATTTTGTTGTGCATTAAAGTAACTCAATACATTTAGTTTGTTCTTACTGCTGTTTTATTTTAGTTTTAGAGGAGGAGATCTATTAATCGCACGGTATTTTATAGTATTATATATAATGAGCGTTATATAATAGAGAGTATGTCAGCGATAGAATATATCAATTAGAACAGTAGCAATAACATAGAGTTCATTGACATTTATTCAGCAATATCGAATAGTTACAATATAGATAAATATATTGATATTATCCTTATTTATCGATAAATGATAAATTATAGATAAATATCATATATATTATCCCAATATATCACCAAAAGATTATAGTGATAATATTTCTGACAGTTATACACACATTCAGTTATGATTAAACAAATATCAATAAATACTTAATTAGTATTTAATTTTAATTAAATAATTAATCAAATATTAATTATCAGTTAATTGACATTTGTCATATTCAATTATAAGGCTAATTTTGATTTGATTAAATAAATTGATCTTTCATTCTCATTTCAGTTGTAAAATTGAATTCAATAAATATTTCAAATCAGTTTAATAAAACAAAAATTTTCATCAATTTTTCTACACTAAAACAAATTTGTATACAAAATTCATAATAAAATTATAAAATAACAATTTCGTTTATAAATAGACAGAAATTATCATTAAAATATTGGAAATATTTATTTGTAAATAAATTGATATTAAAAAGCCTCAAAATATTTCAAGTGGAAAATATTAATTATCCAAATAACAAAGGGTTATTTTACAATTGACAATGCCTTTATTTTGTTACTATGGAAACGATTTGCAACATATAATTAGTCAAACAATGAAATTCTTCATAAGCAATCAGTAAGCTAATATTCAAGATTAAAAGAAAATAAAAAATCAGTTATTTTATAACTAAATATCAATATAATAATTAACCTTTTTTAAAACTTGATATTAATTTAGTTTTGGCATTTTCATCATCATTCATTGATTTTGCTGTATTTTTTTGTGCTGCATCATTTGTAAGGATTCTTCCAACTTTACAATCACCCGAGGTAACATTAGAAGTTTTAACGATCTTTGATTCCGAAGGCGCCAATGTCTTATCGTCCGTATTTTTACATTTTATTTGATTGTCATTGCTTTTCTTCAAATTTACATCTTTGTGAAAAGAGTTTACTTTTGCATTAGACATATTATTCGTTTTATTCATCTCCTGCATCATTTTGCCTTTTTTAAATGCAGCCATAAATGGACAAACAGGCTGCTTATGTGATGATACTGTTTTATCATCACTTTTATTTTCTAAAGCAACGTTTGGTTCACCTGAATTAGATTTATTGCAGTAGTATTTATAAAATAGATAGATGAATAGAACTGCAACTAAGTTTGTAATGATTATTAAAAAAAATTTCCATTGATCTATATTCATTTACGAATTTGAAAAGCAGAATTACAGTCGTTATAATTGATCAAAATAAAATATATTTTAAAAATGTTTTTAAAAGTAAATATAATTGTTTTATATAAACAAACAAAAGTAATAAAGTACAAATTAAGATAAATTAGTTGCAATAACCATTCATAGCGAATGTAGTGAATTAAAATATGAAATATAATTAAAAATAATTTAATACATACTAATGACCACGGAAATTTTTAAAATATTGGAAATCAGATTTCAGTTATGGATGTCAGTTCTCTTGATGATGAAGAAACACAAATTTGTTTGATCTATGATTTCAAAAATGACCAAAATAAAATCCAATTTGAAAATCCGTGAGAAAAAGTCTGACTAAGTGAAAATAAGCAGGAAGTTAAAGTGACAAAAATCGGCATGAAGAGCCGTGAGAGAAAAATGGATATGACCAGGTGTGTATAAATAGCGGCGCTGGTCATAGAGCAGTACCACAATCACAATCACAACTGCTATAGTGATAAACGCACAATAACGAATAGCTAAGTTACGCACTCAGAAGGATCAATTCAATTCAGAAGAATTATTTCGGTTGATCGATTTTGTAAATTCGGACAAATTATTTTAATATATCAACAGAAGCCGTTGAAGAGACATCTTGAAGGAGGAATTTCTAAGCCGGACGACAGATATTAACTGCGGGAGATTTCACACCGAGAATATATATCAGTAGTTGGAGTTTTTCTTTGGAGCTATTTTCTCCGATAATCATTTCTCACGTAGAAATGATTAACGTTGTAGTAACAATTTATTTAATTGTCGTTAAGTTTTATTTCATTCTTAGTCATTAATAATTAATTTTGATTTTACAATTAATAATATTGAAGTGTTACAACTCTCTCCGCATTATTTAATATCTTCGTCCGTTGTCCGGATTACCTTTTAATCGCGAAGGCGAGGTACGGGATATTATTCAAAACTTTTGTGTTCTTTTTCATATTAATTGTTCGAATTCATTTTTCTTAAATTAAAGCTTTTTGAAAATCACAATCGCGTTTGTCTTTGCTATATCAATACATTAATTAGTCACGATTAAAAGTTTATTAGGAATTTTGAAACCATCTATTTGTCATAACTTATTATTCTATTTATCAGTTGCGAAAAAAGGTTCCATAATCCCATATTATTATTTCAGGCCCAGGGTGACTCAGTATCCTCTGCGCTACAATCATAAATTAACATTAAACTCATTTCCTACAGCTTGGTCTTCAATACCGGTTGTTGAAGCCCCTTTAGGACCAGTCAAATATATAAACTAACGCCCAACAACGAGAATCTGCAACAGATTAATATAATAGATAGATCTTTGTGATTTTCAGTAAAAGTTTATTAAGATTCTTCAAATGAGAAACTGTTAAAAGAAAATTTTAATTCCGTGTCAATATACAAAGACCAGTAAACAATTCAAGTCAAAATACAGAAATTACAGTTGACAGTAATATTCCATAATCTGTTAGATAGTAGTTATATTATATATTAAATTCTGATTTAATATGGGACTATATTGAGTATTCATTTCAATATTTAATTTGACTTCCGCAATCTGCAGCTATTGATGCTCACTGTGCGCGCAATTGTAATTTACATCTTTGTTCATATGTAAAATTCTGACAGTTCCTTTTTATGAGCAAACACAAAGAAAATCCTGAAAAATATTAAGTGAGGAAAATCAACCGCTTAAATAATATGAAATGCAGCCAGAATCAAAATTTTGATTAATTAACCAAAAATAAATAAAATGTTTGTATTATATTCCCGTTCTTCAAATAATAATTTAAAGTATTATTTAACCAGTGATAAAACTAATGTGATTACGATAAATTATCTATTAAACTTTGACTAAAAATTTAATTATAAACATATATTTTATTTAATTATTTATCTGTAACGTTTATAATTTCGGTGATAGAACATTGGAAAACATTGAATGGTAATTTTTGGTAATGGTAATTCATCTATGTTCTGTCATTAAATTTAATTTAAAGGTTTTCATTATTTTTATTGTTGTTGAATTGGTTTTATTTAAGTTTTTAATTTTAATTTCAATGTGAAAAATACAGTCATTTAGGTACTTAATGAAATTAAATTAAAAACTTTAATTTATGTCATTGTGTAAATAAGATTAAAAATAAGTTTTTTCTTTTAATTAAAATTAATTTTAATAATTAAATAAAGTACTTTTAATAACGGCTTATATTAAATTTTTTATTTTTAAATTTTTTTAATTTAACGAATTAGTTAAAGATCATAAGAACAGTAGTATTACACTATTTTTATTAAATTTATACTTTTTTGTTTTTTGTTTAAATAAATAATACAATCTTATTTACTACGAATCTTTAAATTATTAGTCAGATTATATAATATAGAAATCATGACTGTGGAAATGGGATTACTTACACTTGTATCTGTTTCCTCTACCATTGTAATTATTTTGTTTGTAATATTAGTATTTATTTACTTAATGACAAATCCTTATCCAAATCTCACTAGGAGCGCTTCAGAAGAAAAATATTATGATCCTATCGACAAGGTTTATAAATTATTTCCAAAACTTAAAGATAGCGGTTCCATTAATTTGTCGGTTATTGTTCCAGCATATAATGAAGAAATAAGGCTTCCCATGATGATGGATGAGGCACTTCAATATTTACAAAAATGTAAAACAGAAAAATCGCTGTCTTATGAAATTATAATAGTTGATGATGGCAGTAGTGATAAAACATCAGAAGTTGCTTTGCAATATTCTCAAATGTATACAACAGAAGTTGTGAGAGTATTGACATTGGAAAGAAATAGGGGTAAAGGAGGTGCTGTGAGACTTGGAATGCTATCGGCTCGTGGTAAAGAATTGCTATTTGCAGATGCCGATGGTGCTACAAAATTTTCCGAATTAGAAAGTTTACAAGATGAAATGAAAGTCCAATTAAATCGCAGTGATTGCAATATGGCATTAATTTGTGGATCTCGAGCTCATTTAGAAAAAGAATCAATTGCTAAAAGATCTATTTTCCGAACGATTCTGATGTATGGATTTCATTTTTGGGTTTGGATCTTGTGCTATTCTCGAGTGAAAGACACACAGTGTGGATTTAAGTTGTTTTCTCGACCATCAGCACGATTGTTGTTTGGTAATCTCCACGTCGAAAGATGGGCTTTTGATGTGGATTTATTGTATCTCGCAAATCATTTTCGCATTCCTGTTGGTGAGGTTTGTGTGTCTTGGACGGAAAAAGATGGTTCCAAACTAGTTCCCATATTTTCCTGGCTTCAAATGGCAAAAGATATTTTGATGATTCGTTTGAGATATATGCTTGGAGCCTGGAAAATTGAACCATCACATAAACTTGAATAATATTATTTTATTATTTTCTTTTTATAACTTTCTATATATTATTGATTAAATCTTCTGTGTGCAGATTTTGGTGGTTTGCTTTTGTAATGCAATATTTACATCCATATTCATTTGGTGAATTTTCATTTGATAATAAAAATCAATAAAAGTCCATGTTTTATACACGTTTTTATTGGTTGCTTGTACTTGATATAGTTTTTCGGATTTTAATATTGACGGAAAAATTAATTTTTAATATCATTTGTATTTCTGTTATTTGGATGTGTTTTGGAAATTTGTGACTTTCTTTTCCAAACCGGATAGTGTCGTTTATGTAAATATTATGTTTGTTTAACTAGATCTCTTGTGACAAGATTTTAAATTCAAACTTTACATATATTTCACGACGACAATGATGTTAGAGTTTTGGAAAGAATTCGAAAATACTTTTGAAATTTAATTAATAAATGAAAGATCATTATTATCAACCAATCACTTCATAAGGTTTTTCCAAATATTCGAAGCAAATGAATTACAATGGCATTTTTATCGAGCTAACATTTAATTTCAAATGAAAATCAATAAAAATTAGGAACACATTTTTGAAGAATATTTTCGTATTCTAGTTATTAAATGTCTTGGGTTTTCTGTATTGATGATGTAATGATAATGTTTGATAGTGATATTTTGAGTAACAGAGGTTGGTAGGAGGGCTATGGTATGGATAAATTGAGTCATTTGAATCAATGGAAACAGAAGTATAGAACATATAAACTCATTTTCACATTCATTCCATACGAATCATTCAATATAAAAGCTTACTAGCTTTAGAATCAAAATTCGTCAGAGTCAATCAATATATGAATCCACCAGCTAGGTAGGCCATCCCAATAGATCTAGAAGTAGTGAGGAAGAAAACTGAATTTAAATAACGAAAAAGCTGAAGGTCGTGTGGGCAACAGATAAGTTGGACTTTGACAAATGATTCTGAACGTTTTAAAAAATAATTCAAATATGGATGTAATCAACAATGTGATGTATAATCGGTAAAATAAATAAAATTACTATGATAGGAAATTAATAAAATGAAAATCATTGAAAAATTCGAAAATAATATTTTAAATTGACTGAAATAAAAATAAATCACGAAATGACAAGCAAAATAAAATCAAGAATTTTATGTGGTATAAATAGAACTGTTGGAGAACCGGAAGGGACGGTAATGGTTCTGATTACAGTTTATCGATAAGGTCGAGATCAAAAAATCCATGAGTAGTGAATATTTTGAAGTTATATTATAAACATTGAAAGTACATTTCAAAATATCCAGAATAATGCCGTTATAAATAATCCTCGGTTTCACATTATCGATAATGACCTCAAAACACTCTTTGAATTTATGTCTAGTTGCAATGGCTTTCAGTCTTTTAAGAAATACTTTAAAAATAAACAAGATTTATATTCATGTGAAAGATATTATAAATCCTTGATGCCATTATAGATTTTAAAGAGTTGTGTATCACTTTAATGATGAAGATTTCAATCACAAGAAAACCGATAAATCTAGTTTTTAAGTACAATGTGAAGTATTTTCCACAGAAGAGGTTGAGTCAAAATGACAGCTGTTTGAAAGAAAAAAGAGAAGTATTAGCATTATCCCTGTAAATCTTGTTTTATTACAAGCATGAATATGATGAATGCATTTGAGATTCAACTAACAGAGATCCACACGATTCATTGGATGTATTTGAAAGCAGAATTTTTGGATTATGGTCGCATTATGCACATAATTAGAGTATATCAGTTGGGTAAATGTAGTGATCATGATAAATAAACAAAGTAATACGCTTGGATATTTATGGTGTCAAATTTGGATTTTGGGAGAACGATGTTGATATTGAAATGACTGAAAGTCTAATAACAAACATTCGAGAAGCCAACCATTGGATCTCTAAAAGAAAATTGACGAATTAGTTTCAGATTTGATACAGAGAAAAGTCATTAGGACATTCAAGAGCCCATTGTCACAAAGAACGGATCAATTCGTATGTGTGTGGTTTGCATAAGCTAAATGGAATAACCAAGAGGTTAATATTCTCAATGCCTAACAAAGGATATTTATTCGATCTACCTCGAACAAACGCAGAAAGACTGGCTAATTTTATTTTAACAGACTTCTATTCGAGTTGGCTATGGTACCAGGAGTTTTTTAAAAATTGATGTATCGTCTACTGAATGGTTTGTTATTTTGAGCAGTTTTTGTATATCTCGATGACATATAGTGAAACAGGAGAAGAACCTGTAGTTTTGTATCAATAATTGTTTGAGAACATTCAGGTTTCTGAATTGAAAATAAATCCAGATAAAAGATTTTTCTTCACTGACGAAATTAAATCTTAGGGTCGCGTTGTAATCAAAGATAGAATGAAAACAAACACCGATGGAATTTTTCAAATCACAAATACTCAAGAACGTAAAGTTATCATCACTGTTTGGAATTACAAAGTGGTAAAGAAGATTCATCATAGCGTCACCTCTGTATGTCGCGATATCAGGAAATGGTAGAGCTTTTCAGTGGACCAAAGCATTTCGATGAAAATTTATGAAATTACACTCAGCTTTATCTGGTGAGTTATGAAAAGGTGTATTGTGTGATAAGGAAAGAGCTTTAGGCCAATCAAGAATTCGTTATGCATTACAGGCAATAACTGCCAGTGTGAAGAAATAATTTGTTAAACACACAGATCATAAAGAATTTGTATTCTTAAATTCAACAAACAACAATTGATTGAATATGGTTATCACCTTTGATATAATGTTTTATGTAAATTCATTGTCATCTTTTATAAAAAATAAAGGTTGAATATTAATTCCACCAATAGATCTACAAATGGATTAGAACAACTTCGCTTTTCAATCAATTATTGAAAGAAGGGGATTTCATAACCGAATGAATGAAAGACAAATAAATGATCACCAAACATGCTAATGTGGTACTTGGGGTTACCAATTTTATAAACTTGTTGTGCTGCAGTTCTTCATATTTTAGAACCGACTGAAATCTAGTCTAATTGCAAATTCCCTTTATTTTATCATGTTATTATCTACTGCGATAGACACATATGTCTATTGGGATTCTATGTATCTAACCAATGGGGCTATTCCAACGGGTAACTTTGATCGATTGTCAAATGCTGAAAAATACTAAATTTATATTCAAATACTAATAACCGAAAATTCAGAACCAATAATCAAATTGCAAAACATTTTGTTAAACACTCGACAAATTATTTAAGGACCCTTTTAAATTAATTCGAAATTTTATATTATAAATGAGACTTCTATGAAACTCACAAATTATAGCAGTCTAAACGATTATAAAAAATTTGAAATGACAAAATCATAATTAAATTAATCACCATGACGACAATCATTCAAACATTAACGAATTTATTAGCCAACTAATATATAAACAAATCAACGACGAGGCGTGTTGAAATTATTACTTCTAGCGGGTGGTGCTTTTCTTTTCGAGACAGTGGAATCATTGGAATCCTTTGACAATCTTTTGGTGACGGTTTCAACTGGGGTGTTCCATGAGGGATGGATGGCCGTTTTGAACGACAGGACTGGTTTGAAGAATTCTCGAATTAAAATTTGTAAATTATTGGTGACCTGGTGTAATGCTGGATAAAAATCAAAAGCAAACATTGTCCTCCCACCTTTACAAGAATGATTTTATCACGGTTTTCAGATTTGATTTGTTCATATTTCGACAATTTTCCAACGGAATCATTTGCTTTCTTGTTTGCTATTTGATTAAATCGGCCAAGAAATTGCAAACGCAATTTGAATTGCTTCAAGATTTCCTCATTTAGATTCATAGCTTCCGGCCGATATTTGCACAGCTAATTGATAAACAAAATCATTTTCCAATCATTGAAAAACATTCAAATCTAACATTATACGTGATTAACAAATAGCATTCAAGATCTTTCAATTTATGAACATCTTCACTATATTTCATAAGAATATCTGCGGTTACATCATCAGCAACCGGTGGCAATTGTTCATAACATGCTTGAAAGACATTATTAATCAATTTAAGCCCTTCATCACCACTGAAATCAATTGTAGAAACATGGACATTATTATTATCAATATTCTGTCCTCGATTACTCAATTCTACAAAACATCGCAAGAGATCGACTAAATTGATCTCTGGAACTGATGAGGCGACCTTTACGATATCAGAAAAATTGTCAACCAATAACTTTAGAAGATCATCAGCATGGACATTTTTCTAGGAATTAATATATAATGGTAATATTTTATATAATAATAAAAATAATTTTAATATTTACTAAATCAATACAATTAATTAAAAAATTATTTGGAAAAATCATCTGTGAATAATAAATAATGATGACAATTAATATTAAAATATAATCATTATATATAATCATAATATATAATTATTTATAATCAATCAAACAATACCGATAGCAATTTAACAGCTTGTTTGCAATTCAAAACCAAAGAAGTATATTTGGAAGAATTATTTATTTTACCAAGCAATTTCGTTTGTTCGGTGATTTCACCGATTAGCTTTTGCCTGCCAGTTAATGTTGAATACGATTTTAGCGATGATAAAATGCCAACAATCAACGGGAATTCCTCTTTTCCTGATAATTTATTCAACAATTTTGATCCATGACTTTCAATGAAGCCTTCAATATTGGCTTTACAATTATCGTTATCAGTTTCATGGGAAAATTTTTCATTGAGATATTTAAAGGCAAACGTGTTGATCATTTCCGTTGATTCATCAAGTTGAGTTAATAACTGATTAAATATAGCTTCAAGAGCGACTTTGGAGTCCAATTTAATAACGTTATTCAGAGCACTATATATCAAACTAACTTCCTAAAAAAGTTATCAAGTAAAAATCTTACATGGGAAATGTTTCTTACAGTATTATCATCAGTAATTAGCATTTGTATTAATGTATCAGCAATTTTTGGAATATATTCACATACTGATTTTGCGATGACCGACAAATATTGAATGACTTGTTTTCTAATAACTACATTTTCATCTTCACACAAATCTAACAATTTATTAAAAGATTCTTCATAAAGCTGGGGAAATAATTTGAAAAAATTTGCAATAAATTGAGATGAGAGTCGTTTTTCTTTTTCTTCGCCATTTACTCCTTGTAATATTTTTTCATAGGCTGCTTTTTTCTAATATAATAATAAATGCTTTGAGAATTTTTTACAAATGTGTAATCTTACGACGTCTTCCTTTTCATTGGCATTATTGACAATGTCATAGCACTCATATAATTCTTGAACATTTGGAGCAGAAGACATGTTGTAAAGAAAAACTTATAAAATGCAATTATATTAAAACAATGCGTGATGTGGTAAATTAAAAATTATATTTTAAAATTAAAAAAAATTTAAAACTATCCAAATTAACCATATTAATTAAATCAATTTTTCTTAATTAAAATTTTATAATGAAAATATAAGAATTAAATGTTCTGATTTATTTGAAAAAAATCAAAAGTTTAACTACTTCAAAATATTTCTGAATTTGCAACTGAAATATGGTTCATATCAAATTAAGAAAAATGATTAATGCAATTTTCTTTTTATTTTGAAAAAAAAACTATAACTAGTGAAGAATATGCCTACCCAACATTCACAGAGTTTTCAGGAAATATTGTATTCAATTATTCTTTGGCATATTATAGTTAGGGTGTTTAGTTATTATTAATCGAACACTACAATATTGCGTATTTAAGTTATTAGTCAATGTTTAGTATTGAATTTATAAACTAGGTATTAACGTTTACATATACGTGACAAAATATGCATATTTGCATCAACAACCCACAGAATTTGTTTTTTCTCGGGAGAAGTATGTTGCAATTGTGGAATAAAAAATTTAGGATTTTTTAACCAAATTTCAAAGCGAAATTCATAAATTTATAAATTAGTGTATTATTCAATTTAATGAGGCATTTTATTAGTGCTGTTTCAAAAATTGAGGCTGAGCAACAATTGTGAATTCCTATTCGCAGTTGGTGTATATGATGGGTTCTTTAAATATGGACAACGATACGAAGGAGTTAATGATCAATTTAACAGTTACAAGCAAAAATAAATAACATATAGAAGGATACTGTTTAATAATAATCAAAAATTTTGGTGAGCAAAAATCAAAATCGTGTCTCAGTGAAAGCTACCATAAAAGTTACGATGATAATACATGTAAAAAATATCTCTACAAATACATAATTGTTAGGAAAGTGCTTCCAATGCCCCAAATACCTCAAACAATGAGAGGATAATACTGGACGAAAATGGAGAATGGGATGGAACTGTTTATTGTGGGGATAAGCCCGAGAAAGTCGGCTAGAGCGAGCCAAAAGAAGCAATAAAAGCGGAACCGATGATCCCAGAGAATCCAAGAACGGAAAACTTAAGATGGTGGGAGATGCATAAGCGAGTGGATTTGGACGAGGAATATGACCCCGGATATCTCTAAAAACACTCACATTATAACATTTTGTGATTACAAATTTGTCTATAATCTTTGCCTTATGATAATGAAATTTTCCTAATCTTACCTTGAATGTATATTGTATTTAAACGTATATTGTAACGTATTTTGTTAAAAATTATATTTTAAAATTAATGGAAATTTTTAATAAGCTCAAAAATAAAGAAAAAACAAATCGGACAACAGAAATAATAAATAGCGCGCCTAAAAATAAAAATAAAAGCAAAAATAAAATTAACTTATATAAAATTTTAGAATGTGTTTAAGTGAGCTAATAATATATAGAAATTCCAAAATTAATTCGTTGGAATTTCTAAAAGTCTAAAAATAATAGAA
>JBBMOY011546967.1:0-14034 GCA_037951405.1 Platydemus manokwari | reverse complement strand
GGCGTGGTCGCCAGTAAAAAGACAACTCGTTTCCATAAATATTTTATTATCTTTCAAAATTACACCGTTTGTTTTTTCTAATATTTAAACAAATCTCATTTTTTTTATCTAACTATTATTTTTATCATTCTTTCAAAATTCATGACAGAGAAGAAAAATCATTCAAATTATTTATCTAATAACTCCCCAAACCTATCGAATAAATTCTACATTAATCATTCATCATATCATTTAATTGTTGCAGCTTCGATTCTATTATCAACACTGAAGATCGATATCGAACTGAAATCGTACAAAAAATCTGGGAAATCGATTGATAGATTAATGATATCATTACTAAACCAATCCAGTAAAACTATTCTCGATCAATCCAAACTTTCCATCTATTTTATCAGAATTATGAATGTAATCCACTTCAAAAGCCTCCAATTCATTCTACTTCAAAAATCATTAAAATCGTGAAGATAATTATAAATTAACTTTGATTTACTTGACGATTTTATACCGCAATTTGTATGAGCAACAATTTCAGTGATTGTTTACAATATCTTTATCAATTTGGTGATAATTTTATAATATTTACTTTTAATCCAATGATAAACATTGTTTTAACATCGATATTATTTACCTTGTTCTGTTAAAAATCATCAAATCACATGATAATTTTGTGTTTTATTTGGGAAATCTTATTTGAATACATTTAGTACATAAATTATTTGTTTTGAAAATATAAGTTTCATAACATTTTCAGTAAAGGTCACAATAAAGAATATTGAAACAACGGAATTGAAACAACAAGTTAATTCCATATCTTCAGCTATTCGATCTGTCTCAGCTTGATCGCATATGTATATTGAATCTCAACTTGATGTTCGACTTGAAACCCTTAATTTTATAGAGGCCTCTGTATCGATAAACACTTTTTATTATTTATAATTTAATTTCTATTTTTAATTTATATTTAATTTCTTGATTGACTGGTGATAATTAAACTATTCGCGCCGGTCTTATTTTGGGTGTCAATTTAACTTTTGCTTTTCATTTACAGACAGTTTTGAAAAACAATTTATTTTATATATTAATTATAAATATATTCCACCGTTTTCTGAAATTTCTTTTGATTTCTAAATAGTTAAACAATGCATTGATATGTTTAATACACGACATATTCTAATAAGTGACCCAGATGAATATTTTATAAGAATATCATAAAAATGTAAAACATATATTGTATCACACAATCATTGGATAAATCAGTAGAAAAAAGGGATTTTTTATTGTAATGGAACAATTACTTTGACGTGATTTCTTGGTAAATAACCACGTTTTCCATCGAATTCCCCAAGAAACCATTCATCATTAGTTTCTTCTAAAATATAAACAATATCACCAACTGATACCTGCAAGTCAGTTTCATCACTTCCATGATAACTAAACAACACTTCACAGCATGGAGTATTTTCTGAATCATTTTCCATTTTAGAATCATTAAACACACTAATATTGTCATCATCAGTTAAATTGGATAAACTTTTATCGTCAGTATCACGAGAAGAATGAAGTGAGTTGACTGTTTCTCTACTGTTCAATAGTTTTCCCTTTGATGTGCTGGGTACTGCATGACCTTGTGATTCAATTTGTGAAGACAGATCTGAAAATGCATCATAACAACGTTGATGATATTCTATTAATGTTTGTACAAATTTCAAAAGAGCAGGTAACGCTGTGTCTTCAGCAAACAAAAAATCAGACATTTGTTTAAATAACTGATCTCTTTTGTTTTTAAATTTTGATTTAGCTATTTTCATATCTTTATCTGACATGTCTGGATTGGATAAATATTTTCGTTTCAAAGCATCATATTCTAATCGATAACTTTCTAATTTTTTTCTCGATTTAATAATTGATTGCATTTCATTATGACGAACATTTTTCAAAGGTTGAAGAAAATCTTGTTTCAGTGTATGTTCTTTAAGATTTTTATTTTCTGCAATTAATTTATAAGTGTCAGAGAATTCCAATAAAACATGACCAATTGGGAGATCGATCAAAGATTTACCATATTTGAGACAATTATCGGAAAGAACGGTTTCCGGTTGAGGATAATTAACTTGATCTCTTGCATTCTTGAATTTATTTGAAGTTTTGGTAAATATTTTATCAGTGGGATTGGGATATAACATGTATTTACAATTCTTTGATAAACTGACAAATAGATCGTGATAAGTATGAAAAATGGATTCAATTTGCAGAAAATCCTCATCGAGCAGTGTTGGTTTAGCCGAACCAAATTTTTCTGATAAATATTGATTAGCTTTAGTAAATTCTTTTTTAATGAAATTGAAAGTCATTTGAAAATATAATATATGTAGTTAATTATTGAAATCCTTGAATTTATATAACAATGAATGTGACGTAATCATTGCGCAACATATAGAAATAAGGAAACATTTATATAGAAATTTAAATAAAAAATAATAAAAGAATGACGTAGAAAGACATAGTTGTTAATATTGAGGTTTACATCGATGTTGCTGATCTGAGCCAATCTCCAAAACCAAAAACATTTTTGTATAAGGATCTGCATTTCTTGATGTACAAATGTATTAAAAGTTTTTAATTAAATCTTTTTCTAAAAATATAATTTTTTGACCAAATTTAAATTTTATTTTAATTTCAATTATATTATATGACAAGATTTGAGAAAACAGAGAATGATTAATTGTGTATGACGAAATTGACAATCTAATAAATTAATATTCGCAATAAATAAAGCCATGGTTTAGAAAATACCGTTTGGTTTCCTTGAGAATTAAATCTTTTCACTGAAAATGCTAAAAAATCATTTATAATTAATTATAGAAATGACTGAATGAAGGTCACTAAATACAAGGAGAATTAATAATAATAACCCAAAACATGAAATATAATTTAAATCCATGCCCTCCAAACAGTATAGGAAAGTCTAGTGAACTCGGGTTCGATGAAAAGATCAGACAGTTAGTTAAAAAAGTGATAGGAGTTAGCTTTTTTCCGTCAATCAATAATGACTTTTTATATATCTGTAGAAAATTGGGTGGTCTTGGCCTTATGCCAGCAGAGATTGACTATTATATTCAGAGTATAGTAGGCGGTTTTCGATTGTTGAATAGCTATGACTCTGTCTTTGCTTCTTTTATAAAAAAGCGATTGATTGCAGTAGTGAACAAGCTCTTCAATCGTTCTGACGTTGACAAATTCCATTGGGCTCTTGACTGGCTAAATAACACAATTGATGATGAACATGCTGGACCGGGCTCTTGGTGGTCGAAGGTTCGGTAGGAGTTCGGGCTCTGCGGAAGAGAGGAATAGATTGTAAGTTCGTCTTATATTTGTTAAGGTTATCTGTAGGTATTCACAGTAAATGATAAACAACAAAGAGAAAGATAAATTATATTCTATTCTTCATAATTGGTTTGGTTTTCGAGTTTTATCTCCTGGACTGAGAAAAAGTGCCAGGATATGTTAGTGAAGACTATTGCACTATCTAAGGTTCCAATGGGAGTTTTGGACTCAATTTATTTGACATCCCAGGTTTGGAAATTCCTGATCTCGGGTAGAAATAACCTTTTACCACTAAATATCCAGCCTTTCCGTGTAATGCAGGGTAAAGATTTAAATTGCCATTGCTGCGGTACTGCAGTGGAATCGATGGCTCACGTACTCAACCCTTGCATTGGTAACCCTTATGGGGCGATCTCTAAGCATAGTGCAGTATTTGCTATTTTGGCTAAAAGGCTTATTGATCGCCAACTGAGGTGAAGGCTTCTTTACGTCCTGACTTAATAGTCCGAATTTTGGGTAGTAAAAACATGAAAAAACATTAATTCCTCGTAGATTTTAAGGTTTCACTTGATAAGGAAGAAAACTTTAAAAATAACTTAGAGAGAAACTACCGAAAGTATGAAGACCTGACCGTTCAAGTAGCTAGGTAATCCAGAACTTCAGTGAGTGTACATGTGTTAAACGCAGGTTGTTTAGGATCATGAGATCCACAGAATGATGGAGTCTTGAGACGGATAGGGTTAGATAATAAGAGTTCAAATGAGTTTGATTCACTTCTTATTTCTACTTCTATTATAGAATCATATAGATTGTATAGATCTCACATAGTGAAGGAGGCTAGACCTCCGATAAACAGCTCCCCCAATATGTCTAACACACAGTAACAGACAAAATGACGGCTTGTACACAGGTAAAAGGGATATCAATATAGGTATCTTTATTATAAGTGTTATTGTCGTTTCTTTTTTTAAGGTGCATATGAGAGACATAACCCTCTTCGCTTCTGGCTTAATAACTATGATCAAAAGTGTTTTTTTATTTATTTAAGGTTATTATCGAGAAGGATCTTCTCCACCTTTTTATTGCTCTTGTTGGTTATTATAGGATGTACTTGAGGGACAGTATAGTCCTCTCCACCTTTTTATTGGTTGCATGTTTGTTTTTTCTTGGCAAGTTGTCTGATTTGTTTCAAAGATCAATCTAGTGGTGGAGTCAACCACCTGTAAAAAAATCTTATATAGGAAATAGGTTAAATATGCTTAATTTTTTCTTTCATATCACAGGAAAATTGCCGACACAGGGAATTTTATTATTTTTTATTATATTGTCCTATATTTAGATTTGCTACTGTAAAAGATGATGTCTTTAGAATTGGACAGAATGCTTATAATGAAACTGATCAGAAGAGCTTAGTCTTCTCTGAATGAATGAAATAAACTACAAAATTTTTACTACAAAAACTTTTTCGAATTTTGGCCTGACCAAAAACCGAGATATTGTGAATGTTAATAAATCTTTGAAACTGAATTCCATTAAATATAAAAATAGAAAATACCTTTAAATAAATTAAACCATATATTTTCCATGAAATAAAAATGTACTTTTATTAATAATTTTGCAAAAATAAATCAAGAAATGATAAAAATATCACTACTCAAATATTCTTAAACAAATTTTCTTCTAATTAACAATAAATTTTACTCTTTAAAGTTCAAAAACATAATGTGAAAATTGAATGACTTAAATAAAAATATAACATTATAAAAAACGACAAAGTATAAACTAATCAAAATTTGTCATATTGGAAGCTTTAATAGATATAATTCTTAAATTTAAAATAATATCAACTTGACAAACTACAAATGTCGAAACATTGTTTTGAATTAAAGTATGGGCTATAAGGATAATCTTAAAAACCATTGATTCGAACTCACCAGGTGGATTAATTGTCAACAGTAAGTGAGTAGTTTCAAACCCAGCAATATTTATAACCATCAAGATCATTATGTTGATAGATTGGATGGAACAGTTTTGATTGGCAGTATTTTAAAATGATCTGTTGAATGAGATTTTAAAGAAGTGCTGTAAACAAATATAAATAAGAAGATAATAATAAATAATAAAGACAATAATAAATAAAAATATGAAATTGAAAATGGTTTATTGGAATCTAATAAAACTGGTTTGGAAAATAGATGAAGTTGAAAGAAAAATCAAAGATTAAATTCGTTGAGCTAAATCTTTTGCAATTGTTCCCAATTCCCTTATACCTGTCATCTCTTCAGATTTCATTCCATCAACCAATAGAACTTTCACTATGACAACCTTCTTATATACTGCTGGGAAAGGTTTGGCCTCTAATTTCAATATTTGTTTCGATTTGATATTCAGAGTAGTCAGGTAATGATTTTTAAAGGTTCTGACAGCTAATGGTAATTGTTTGACTTCACTCTTATTAATGACTGTTGGATTGTTTGAATCTTGATATGAGATGTAAGCAGAATGAGATGTTGAAAGTATTTTAAATTTATATAGTGGAGAATCATACATAAATAAATCAGCAACACTATCCAGTTTACAAATCATCAGTGCATAACCTTGTAATTTATTGTTGCGATAATATTTTAAAATAATTCTATAGAAGCAGTTATGGAATCGTGTAATGCTGAGACTGATTTCAAAGATTCCTTCAACATTTAATTTCAATTTCGGTACAGTACGCTTTTTACAACAAGGACACTTGATGGTAAATTCCAATCTATTCTTGGTCAATACACACACAAAGTGAAAACTGTGTCCACAAATCAGTTGTAAATGTGCTTGATTTTGTAAAATATCATCACAGATTGTACAAGTATTATATTGTGAATCGTTGATAATATCCATTGATTGATATCTTAATAGGACATTGTTTTCGTTATATTGTTGAAACATTATTATAATTCGACGATTAAATATGGAGAATATTGTACTTATAAATGTAAATATTACCATCATGATGACGTCATAACGGAAAAGAAAGAAAGATAATTTTGTTAATCATGAATGATAATAAGGAAATATTTCACTGGTAATTAGATAATCATTGAATTCCACAACTACTTTTAAATCGATTTTAAACAAAATACTGAAAGAAATGTATTTATTACTAAAATAAAAATAATAAATAATAAGATGAAGACAAAACAACTATAGTTGCCAATGAAAATAATTTTTTTAATTTATAAAAATCGAAATATCTGAAATGGAAATTGATAAAATTAGATCTGAACTAAGCAAGTCAAATAACGGATTATATTAAATTAAATATCAAAAATGCTCTCTACATGTTGAAAAGTTTATCGACTAAAGTATCAGTGTTATCACGGCCATTTGAAAACAGAAAATTTATCTTAGATACATACGCGTCTTCGAACGATGTACTTTCACAAATTCAAGATGTTGAAAAAAGTGTCATGTATTTTACAGACTCATCACTTTCCTGGATATGGAAATAGCCTTTTCATGAATTAATATGTAGCTACTTTACAAGAAAGATTGGGATATTAGAGTATACAATCTATCTTATCAGGTTATTATACAACAATTTTAACACCACATTTAACTGTGGAGAACACAATCCAAGAAAAGTCAATCAAATGAAGACTGAGGCACATTTGAAATACAAATTCAAACCTATCAAGTGCTGGTACTTTCGGAGCAACAACACACCGAGAAACAATAAGCACACACAAACATAATATAAAATAGTTGTTTCACTACTAGATATGGAAGATCAACATATAAATATAGAGATGAATTTCTTATTGAAGCTTCATAACTTAGATGAAAAATTTCCAATCGACATGCCATAGCTAACTGAAAAATAGGATGAATGCATTCTTCCATCACAAAATCTAGATGAATATAATAACTTTTCGTCAGTAACTGCTACGTTACCTATACGTAACTGGATAAACTCAAAATATAGTTACAAAAAATATTGAAGAAGTTCGACAGGGTCCTAAATTTTTACTCAAACAACTACTTGTACTCCACCAAAACTAATAATAGATGTTCTTCTGTTACGAGAATCTCTAAAATTGGATAATTCAATCAATATTGCAAGGCTAATAGTATTGAAAAGTATTAATAATAGCGAGACTGAGATGACTTGGATAATTGCAATAAAATCTCTTAAAATATTAGTAAATCAGAATATTACTCATAAAGAGACATTAGAGTATCTAAAGCCTCGTAAATGAATCGATAGAAGCCTAATGATCTGCAATCATTAAAGCCATTAAAAAGGCCTTAAAGAAATTTCAAATATCCAGTATAGATCCAAATAATTGATCATGATATCGGATACAAAATCTTGAAAAGAGTTGGTACCTGTGGAGGGGCTGTGTCAAGAAACGCTAAGATCAACGGTTAAAAGGTAAAAGAAATCCAGAACCCTTTAATGCCAGTACTGCTATAATAAGGTGCCATTAACTAAAATGTACCAACCAAATCAGATATAGTCATCACACTATGGAACTTCAGCAATAAGTCACATGTGAGGAAATGCGGTTTTTGGATGAGCCCTCACAGTAACAGAGTTCAACTTTATAAACAAAGAAAGAACAAACTCCTTATTCAAGCTCAATTAAATGTATATGAGAGGGCTTCAATACCGAACATACCAATACAAAATTGTATACGAGACACATACCTTCCTGATGTGTACTAAATCAAACTTATTTATTCTGAACATTCAATTCAGTGAGTGGACTCCAGCTGTGTTGTATGTAATTATATAAGGTACATTAATTAATACCACACTAAAATATTAACGAAAGCGCAACTCTCTAAAATTTAAGATCATGAGGAAAGTGTAATGTATTGTACCTTGAAATCATTGATGAAAAACCAGAGACAAAATTAAATAACTAACAAAGAATTGTTAGCAACATGCACTTTCCTACTGAAATTCAAACTCTAACTCGGGAACCCAGCTTATCGTTAGAATGGATCACTAGGCCTGAATATATTTACCAAACTGGGACTGTTCAGAAAAATTGAAGAATTTGCTCGCAAAAGGAAAATTTGTAAATTATATGGGATTGGGCTCATAGGATGACGAATAAAAACTATAGACTTTTTGTACCGACATAAAAGTAAGAGGAAGTAGTTTATAAATAACACAAAGTACTAGGATCCGAAGGAATAAAACGAACTTATTATGCTATCATGAAATAATATTATTGGGAATTGTTGAAAATGAAGGTTAAATAAGCAATTGCAAAATCTAGGTCACGTCAACACAAAAAAATAAAAGGGAGGATTGAATGAGCGCTTCAAAATGCTTTAGCTAAACACCGTTTCAAATACTTGGAGTCGACATAATGGTGCTATTCAAAACTACGAGAAAATGATTCAATGATATATCTTATGAATATTTAGGAAAAATCGTTCCTCACCTCTCGTAGTTCCTGAAGATAAAGCTATTGATGAGGTTTGTTTGGAAGTTTGTAAAAAAATTTCGTTCTTATCACTAAGAAAATATCTGAAGATCAAAGTTAAAATTTCTAGATAGATCTTTCTTAGGTAAAATTTCTAAGGTAGATCACTAACAAAACTGGAAAGTTCAAGATTTAAATTTAAATAAACCGATTATAGTTGGTTAAATTATTTAGTCTAAAAGATTTAAATTAAAATAAATCGATTAGAGTTGGTGAAGGCAAAGCAATGCGACATAAATTTCTTTGTTGCAACTTTAACACGAAAAAACTTTTCGGCTACTGAAATCCATCGCTTTCTTGTCGTAGGTTGGGGAGCAGAGAACGTCGTCAGTCTTAGAAAAGTACAGGAGAATAGAACAAGAAATAGCACTGCAGAAGAGCATGTCATTATTTTACTCAAAATGATTGAAGAAAATTGCCATTTAAACTGTCCAGCCATTTCAAGAGTCACTGACATTAAAGAAGTGAGTGTTCGCCGCATAATGAAACAAGAACTTCGAAAGAAGTCGCTTTGGAACAGATGGGTTGCTCACATCCTGAAGGATAATAAGAAGAGAATCAGAGTCACTGCTGTCAAGAAATTAAGAATGAAAGATATATAAAAATGTTATTTCTAAAGGTAGACAACATGCACAAACATTATAATTGTTCAAAGATAAAAGATACAGACTAATCAATTATTTTCAGACACTGTCCTATCAATTATTTTCTAATCCAGTTGTCTTAGAAGTGATGTATTCGCTATTTTTGCTTAGCTGTATGTTCTGAACCACTGTCAGAAAATTTCCCTTGGCAATAAGTCTATTTTTTTAATAGTGATGACCCAAAAAATATAGTCCTTTCATTATGATTCCGTTGTTAGAGGAAATGTGTTTTGAGTTAAGTGAGTAAAAACATTCTATCGTACTATGATAATAACTTAAGATTTACGCTTTCATATATTTCGGTATTTATACCAAATATTTTCCCACCTTTTTATACGTATGCAATTTATTTTATGTATAAAATGTTTTGTCACCTTTTCTAAATATTGGTAACTTTAATTAACTTAATTAATTTTATACACTATTAAAGTTTATATTATAATATTTTGAATACATTAGACATCAACATATAAAAACTTTGCTCGTAATAAATCGTAAATAAAATATTATTTTACAATATTTCGAATATCAATTTTATAGAAATACAGCATAGATAATGAAGTCATCCAATCATAAGTGTATACAATTTCTGTCAGTACTTCACTGATTCTGGGTCCTTTATTGGACTAACAAGGAGACTACAATTATACTTTTGATAAAAAATGATTGCCAAACTCTGCAAACCCTAGATTATTTTAGTTATAATAATTTTTATACTAAATTGTTCTGCAATATTTGTTGTTATGCTACACTGTGTCAAAGTTCGAACCTAGCTTTATTATCAAGATTGCACATTAGGCATTATTATTTTATTTACTAATTTCACACTTTAACATAATAATTTCAAAATTAGTCTTCTAATTTGAATACATTTTTTCTTTTTTTCAAAGTAGTCATGTAATGATTTTTAAATGTCTGGTATTTTATGGTTATTTATTAAATATTATTAAATAAAATGTATCAAAAACATCAATGAAGAATTAACATGAATTGGTAAATTAGTATTTTATTCCGAAAGCGAGAAATATAAATAATATTATAGGAATTTCGATTTTAGAACCAGCATTTCGCAGAGAATATTTGTGTCATAAAATTTCATTAAGAAATTTTCACAATTTGTATTTAATAAAATGAATTATTTTAATAAAATACTTTTCATGAAAATTTATTATATTTCTGCATTTTTTTATTCTGGATTTCATTTCAGTCTAAGTCGAATTCTTAAATGAACGTTTAGAGACTTAAAAATCACGATTAGCAACTTTGTTTAAATAATGATTATCATAAATAATCTTTTTTCAAAATCTAGCGTGACCAAGATAAAATTTGAAGTTGCTAAATTATAAGATGTCACTGTATTTTGAAAACTGGAAATTATTTTCCGATAAAGAATTACAGAAATTAATTCAAGTAAAATTTTAAAAAATGAGCTACCTTATTTGCTTTTAGGATTTTAATGGGAAATTTTTAATAAATAATAAATTAGAAATTAAAGATGATATCAATTTAATATTCAAAATTATCAGCTCAGATGTAAGTTTAATTATAATTCGGATATAAAATTGTAAATTTTCCACTAAGGAAGCATCCTTAAGCGTTAAAATTCGATTTGGTGTTTCCGCATTTTTATCCGTGGCATTATTTGAGTATCCATATACGATGTCAGATGTTCTGAATAAGACCATTTTTGGTAATTTTTGAAAAGATGAAAATGTTTTATGTTTGTTTGATCCCATTAGATTCTGATTTATATTTGACATTACTCAATGGAATTATTGATTATCAAACTTGTTTCGAGAACGCATCACTATTTAAAGAACCGGAATTTTTAAATTTAAAATTCGGTAAATTGGATTTATTCTTTAGAATACTATTCAATCTCTTCGAAAACGATTACAAACAATATTATCACATTGTGTTATTGGTTACTAAAGCATGGCAAATATTCGAAAAGGCATTTGAACGAAATTTATTTACCATTGAATTCGTAGGATTAGTTTTTCAAATCGGAGTCTTTTATTTAATACATTGAATTATGATTTTCCAGAATTTAATCGAGCGAATCGTTCGGTTCTTCGTCCCTCTTCTCGACAGCAGTATCGCTGGGTTGACTGTTCTTATAACGAATCTTTTCCAGATCATTATAAAATGGGCTTTCTTACACAAGGACAAGTCCGAGGTTGCTGCAAATGTTTACGATTTATTCGCTGAAAACCTGTTGAATGAATTCTATCCATTTCTTGCCAGTCATGATAAATCGGCTTATCGTCTGTGTAAAATTAATTTACGCTTCTTGAAAATCGTCGTACAGAGCTGTGGAATGGATTCGATTGTGAAACAATTGCCTCTGTTGTTTCATTATCTTCTTCAAACGATTTCCATCAATAACACTGCTTCGATTTCGGCCGATGTTTTCTCATCCGCTCTAAAACAAGTCCAGCCGTGTTCCAAGTGAGGATTTATGGCGGTTTTCTTTCGTTGCTATTGATTATGTTTTTACTTGAAATAGATCGGATAATCAACATCATCTAATGGGTGTGATAGAAGAATTTATGATGAATGACAACAATGGAGCGTTGTGGTATTGTGAGGGTTCTCGTGAATTACAAACATTAAATTTCACTCTTTACGTGATACCACATTGTGTGAAATACTGTTTCGATGATATGGTCAGCGTGAATAATAATTTATTGAATAATCTTGGTTTAAATGGCACAAACGAACACGTATTGCTGATGTGGATATCGAGTCTCGCTTATATTTATCCGGAAAACAAACTTATAAGTGTAAGAAATCGTATTATTTAATGCAACAGAGATTCTGCTATCAACTTTTCTTTAAAATGAGGCGATAAATCAACTAATTTGATATTAATGATGTACGATATTAGTAGTGGCTATTATTAATTGATTTATCTCACAGCAGCGATATTGATTTTTTAGTATATCTGTTTGTAATACGTAACGGATTTATCATCCAATCATCTTTAAGTATATCTTTTCTTCAAGGTCGATCAGTGCAGTTGGATTAATTACTGTTTGTCGCATGTCAATGATCAAATTCGCATAACTGCTTACAAATTCGTTTGTGACAATTATTGTCATGGACTCGGTCGATATGTTGAATTGAATCTGGGAATCGTGTTCGATGTATTGGCTAACAATCTCACCAGTGACAATCCCGGTTTTCGGAACTATTTGATTTCGTCAACGAGACGACTGTTCGTTTTCCTGCGAGATTCTGTGGTGACTCATTTGTCGAATACGATGTCGATCATTGACGATATCGAATTCGCTATGATTGCAATGGAAAAGCTTCGAAAAGAAAACGTTATCCATTTGGAATTCATATCTTGGATAGAAGAATGGCAACGGATTGAAAATGTTCAATATCGTGATTTTGGTGAGATGATTATTTGATTGTGGACTCATTTTATTGGACGAAATCGTTAATTTATTAAACTGGTTTTTTGTAGCACTGTTCATTGTATTTTGTCGTTTCGTTTATTCTCACCAATGGTTCAATTTGTCAAACAATTATCAACGTCAACGGTCATTGGTTGATGTGTTAACAATCATTCGAGAAGTTGTCATCGATTCGAATTTTCCAATCGACAAAAAATGCGGATTTGGCAAAAGTGATTTTGGTTTCATTGTTGGAAACATTGATTGAATTCGAAACTGTAGAAACGGTTTTAACTTTGAGAGAATTTTATCGTCAGTTGCGACAAACATATTTCAATAATGACGATGACGTCATTAAAAATTTTCTATACGCTGTCAAGGTTACCAAGTCTGATGTTCAGACCAGCTTGTTTCGATTGGTTCTGTCGACTTATTCCGATTGTTGTGCTGAATTTCAAAACCGTATGTATATGAATCAATTATGGATCGAAGCTCAAACGCTATGTAACAGCAGTCAACCGATTCAATTGAATGCTGGTTCATTGTTGTGTTCATTTCTTTCACAAATGTTAGTTGATATTGTAATATGATGAGATTTATTTTTTATTAAAGACGTTACCGATCAGACACGAATATCACTGTCGATGAGTTTCTTTTGACTTATCTTGAAGGACTTGCATCGATTGATATGGGATCTGTTCTCAGTACCAGTATGAAATCCCCGGGACATGGTAGATAAAAATTAATTCCATCCAAAACATGTGTTGATCGAACAATTCAGGATTCCTCATGTCCATTGATAATTTGCTGAAGCAAAATTATTCGGGATCGGTTTTAAAATCAAACCGCGTGCCTGTGGCTGCTATGAAAGTCATTAATTTGATGTTACAGACTATGGGATGTGAAGAAGGTGATTATTATTGATTATTTCACACTTTTATTGCTTTTGGGTATTTTGTTTGATAAATCATTTTTAATATCAATGTAATGCACGTATTAGTATTGGTTTTGGATATGTAAATATTTATATTGGATATATTGATAATGAATATATTAGTATTGATATTGAATGTATTAGTATTGATAATGAATATATTAGTATTGGTATTGAATGTATTAGTATTGATAATGAATATATTAGTATTGATATTGAATGCATTAGTATTGATAATGAAT
>JBBMOY011545856.1:0-14054 GCA_037951405.1 Platydemus manokwari | reverse complement strand
ACTATGCAAAATGTACTTTAAATAAATAAATATTTTTCAAAAAAAACCGAAATTTTAAGGTTATACACCTAATATTATAAATTTTTATTATTCAGGTTTGAATCCATAATGTATTTATTATTTGCAACCAATCTTTATTTATAATTATCTTTTTAAATATATTATAGAGCTGCTTTTATAGTTTTACATCCATCGGGAAATTAAATTTATCATAATTCATCTTGAAATTAAACTGATAAAAACAATTCTAATAAAAACACAATTTTAAAATGATCCTTAAAATTATAACCTGAAAATATTAAATTCCGCTTGAGAATAATTCATTCAAGCTTGTTCTAGTTAACGATCAATGAAATACACAATTGAAAACATTCATAACGTTTGGCCGAACCAATTTTAAATACATTTTTCTTTGTAATTTCAAATAAAATTAATAAGATAAATATCATTATTAATTTTCAAAATATTTTGGAAAATAAAGGAAATTATTTTTCAATATTAGTAATTTTGTTACTTTTAATTGTTTTTATCAGATTAATTTCAAGATAAATGGCGGTAAAACTATAATTTTCTACTGATTTATCCTGAATAATTTAATAACTTCAAATAAGGATTTTGAATAGTACGGAAATGTTGGAATACCGTCATTTAATTTTTTAAAAACAAACTATTATCCTTTAAATCTTATAAATCCATACACATAAGAGTGTGGAGTTATATAGGGTTGATAACATATTGCAATAAAAATAACTATGTTAATAATACGATCATGTCATATGAAGTACCAATAATAAAAATGGATAAAAGAAAAAACAATTAATTCAAATCAATGAAAAGATTTTCAATTTAAACGAAATAATTAATTGTAGTTTTATTTCAATAATATAACCACTAATTATCAAATATTATTTTCTAGTATGAAAAACGCTAATTACTTTAATAAAATAGCTTAACCAATACGATAACAATAATTCTCCATATTAAATGTAAGATTTGATATTTCGGGCAGCAACTACATTTGAATTCTGTAGTCAAGGCCATGTGGAGAGAGTTGACAAAATTAAAACGATATATGACAATCAATGAATTGATAATTTGAAAGATTTCAAATCAAATTAATTTTAAAATTTCAAATAAATCAATAAAAAATAATTTAACTTCCCAATTTTATTATTGAAGCTATTTATTGTATAATATTGAAATTTATTCCTTATCAATTTTATTACAATAATTATCGTAAAATTGTGAGTTTTTCGATTTTTATATACAAGAAATTTATATTTGTTTCAGTTTCATTAAATGATGACATCGTCAAATGAAAGCATCAATGAAAATTCGACAATGAAACCTAAAGAAACGTATTCACAATCCGAAATCATGAATCTCTCCAATATGAGTAACACATCAATTAAATATGAATATGATGAAAACTTTTCTCGGGAAATTGAAGATGATGATGATGATGGCGAAACGGAAAAATCCATCTGTTCGGAACAGAGAAGTATTCGAGAAGTTGATGAAGATGAGCTCGTAGAATCGTGTAATGTTCAGGATAAATTGAATATGGAAATGTCTGCTTCTAGTGGCGGAGCAATCAACGATTATCCGGCTGCATCATATGCCAATGCTGGTTGTGAAAATGCTTACAATTATGCTGGTGCTAATATGATAAATGGAGCCGTTAATTCTGAGGAAATAATAATTGATCCGAACGCACAAATGTTCAATGGTGGAACAATCGGTGGTCTTCCGTTGCCACCGAATTGTAATTATTTGACGAATTCATTTGGGGCGACGGGTTATTTTTATTCCGATGCCGAATTGCAAATGGCTGCGGCCCAAAATTATTATATGAATCAACAAAATATTTATAATATGGCAACTATGGGTAACAATACTACTCAAAGCGCTTACGGAATGCCAGGTTATTTACCATCGCAATTTCGTAGCATGCAAAGCTCCAATTTAAATATGGCTGGCCAGGGATATATTTATTCAACGAATGTTAATGGAGCCGAGAGTGACATCAAACCGGACTTAAAAACTCTAATACCGGGTTTTTTTAAGAATATTATTCAATGATAATAATTTAATTTTTTACAAAATAGGTATCCAGGGGCTACCGGGTATAGGTCCACCTGAATTACACCACCCCCATCTTACACACCCATTCAATGTTCATGGGATGATGCATCATTCTGGTATGCAATACAACCCATCACATCAATCTCTCGATATGCAGATCGATGAGATCAACACTCGTGAATTGTCCCAACGAATCAGTTCGGAATTGAAACGTTACAGCATTCCGCAGGCGATATTTGCTCAACGAATTCTTAGTCGCAGTCAAGGAACCTTATCTGATTTATTGAGAAATCCAAAGCCATGGTCGAAGTTGAAATCCGGTCGAGAAACCTTTAGAAGAATGTGGAAGTGGTTACAAGAACCAGAATTTCAAAGAATGTCAGCATTGCGTTTAGCTGGTAATTGTATACAAATATTTTCTCCTAAAGAAGTGTGATAAAAGTTAACTTCATACTATAAAGCTATAAAGCAGTCTTATTATTGTTATCCTCATTTGTATAGAACGAGACCTTGCATCCACCATATTAAATCCAAGGACATTTTATTCAATTTTATTGTCATTCAACACTTGGTTATAGGAACATCAGCATAAAATTCTTAGAAATTTATAGTAAAAATTCCCAATATCATAAAAATTTAATCTATAATATTAATAATTTCTATTGGAGAGTATAATTACGGATATGCATTCTGACGATATTGGAGAATAATATTAAGTTTGTCATTTAAGATTTAGTGGCACAGTTATCAGGATTTTAAAAATCACGAAATTTGCCAACATGTTTCGAGTAGAAAATTTTAATTTAAATTTGGAAAATAAAATTTGAGGATATATTTATGTTAAGATAATTTTTTCTTATAATTTCTGATGAAATCAGAGTTGAACATTTATTTAATATTGTATCGATCGAAATGTTCGTTACAGAATAGATATGGATTGAGTTTTTTTTTTACCAATTTTTGTTTAAATATTTAGAGTATCATACAGCGAACTCCTTAAGCAAAATCAGCAGGTATTCATTGGATATTTATAAACGAAATCGCAATAAATTATATTAACCCTAATAACCATAATCATCTTGATATGAAATGTAGGAGTCAATGAGCTATCATATCGTTACAGGGAGTTATTGTGTCCTTTTTCTTCAGGTCAACTTTCAACTGGAAAAATTATTGCTTAGTGCTTCAAAACGTGCTTCCAGATGTTGTATAATTACGGATTATGCTCAAGTTCATAAACTTCCTTTTATTGGTCATCAAAGAAATCTTTTGTAGTCGTTCTCGATATGACTTCTTTCTTTGGGTTTGTAAGCATCTACTATTTTATAAAGCGTGCATTGAAAATGAAATGAAAGTCAAAACATAAAGCATACTTAAACAAATTATTTAAACAAATAAAATTGATAATAATTTTAATTCATTTTAAAATTCTCGAAAGGAACATGTAAAAAAATTAGTTTATCCAAGTCATCCTAAAACTTTAGAAAAACTTTGGATATAGAATTTGAGACTGCTTCGTTTGTTTTGATGAAGAGTTGTGCAGAGAGATTCTTTGAAAACGATGCTCGTTTTGAAAATAAAATTTGAATTTGGAAAACTTTATATAATGAATTATTCATGAGGCGTTAGCTGTGATACACGTTGTTTAAAGATTTATTCATATGAAGTCTAAAATCAGAGCTAAATAGTGTCTCATTCTAATAAGCAAACAATACCTAAATCTCATGAGTCTAAAGATAATTAAATATTTTTTATTGATAAATAGTTGATAAATCGGTCATCAAATAACTTAGATTTAAGAATAGTATTCATCAGTTAAGAATAAGTTAATTTCATTATTTTGTGAGTTTTTCTAATAATTTTCCGAAAATGGCAATAAAAATATAGATGATTCTAAAATACATTCATGATCAGACACTATTTCTCATGAAGTAAATACAGTTTCGTACAAAAATTATTTGAACGAATCGCGATTGAAAATATTAATAAAACCAGAGAATCTATTTTAGAAAATGTTGATATGAAAATTTGAAAATCGTTTTCAAGATAGAGCAAAAAAGCATTCATGACTATTATTAGCTCAATAGGGGTTCATCTTTTTATATATGGTTATCATTGGAGAAATTTTTTCTTATAATTTTAGATAATTAGTATTTCGAATAAATAATATTTGTTATAGATAAATAGAAATTGTTTTCAAGGACTGTTTTTTAAATCGAATGTTATTCAGAATTTTTAAATTATATATAGTTAATGTATCATATTATATTATATCTGTATTAGAAATATCCGTTAATAAGAGAAAGGAAGATGAGCAAAGCAAGCCCCAGGATATAAAACCAGTAAAAAAGCAACGCTTAGTATTCACAGAAATTCAACGACGTACATTAATGGCAATATTTCAAGAAACTAAAAGGCCTAGTAAAGCTATGCAAGTAATGTATTTTACACTTTTCATTTTCATTTGATATATGTCCATCAAAATATAATTCGAAAATATTTATTAATAATATAATAAATAATTTCAATTTTAGCAATATTTTTATAAGATATAATTAAATAATATATTCCTAATAATGTCAATATGGACTCGTGAATTTTAATAAGGTATTTATTATATTAATAGGCTACTATAGCCCAACAACTAGGTTTAGCAGTGTCTACAGTAGCCAATTTCTTCATGAATGCTCGTCGAAGATCCGTAGATAAATGGCAGGATGAAAATCCCCACAGTATAGCGATGGAATCCATGTCCCAAACTAATTCACCATCATCTACTGGGGTAATGGTCACTACTCCTCAAAACGGTGTTTCTAACAATCACATGAAATGTCGCAGTCTCTCAATGGATGCAGAAAACAATGCACATTCTTTTAGCAAGGCTCTTCACGGTGAGGAAACTAATGTTGAAGAAGGTGAATTTGGATATATTTTAATAACTTGTTAATATCAATATTAAAGATTTAGAAAAAGCCATACCAGATGATTCATGTGAAAATATGCAAGCCGAGCTACAACAGGCTAGTCAAAGCATGGCAGAATCGATGTCTGAAATGATGATGCATAATGGTGAGCAAAATACTAGTGGTTGTTATGACGATGGTGATCAAATAAATATTAATACTAATATATTAAATACACAAGGTTTAAGTCAACCTCCGCCTTTGGCTACTCATCATCATTTAAACCATATACACCATCTTTATCAACAACATCTAGCACAATACCCATCCGCTCAATTGCATCACTACTCACAACAACAAGGAATTTATCGTCAACCGATTCCGCAATACCAATACAGGCAATACTTTCCTGGAGGTGCTTTGTTAGGAATACCTTTTGCTCCACCTATGCCACAACCTCCAAACTCCAACCATCCAGCGTCTTTTGCATTTCCGAGATTTGCATCAAGTCCACTATCAGTCCAATCGCATCCAATGATCAATCAATACATTATTGAAAATGGAAGTCGATCAGGTACACCATTGGAAAGTTTTGCGGAAACATTTCAAAACCAGCCTTTACCATCACAATATACAATGAATTCCCAAGGAGTCGAAATTATGAAGAAGTCGATTCTAATTGATGAGAATGATTGTCAAAAGAGTGACATCGATTCTGAATATGTGTCTGTAAATCGAAAAAATGTTTACACAAATAAAATGAATCCAATTTTAACCAAATCAGAAAATCTTATTAAAAACAGCGATCAAACAATAGATGAAAACGTTAACGAATCAGAAAAAAGCTACGATGACACTTCTATAGATTTACATATTCATTCGAAATTGGATCGACAATCCCAAAGCACCGAAAATGAATCAAAAGATATACCAGATAGTACGTCTGACACTGATAAAGTGTAGAATGTGAACCATTAGTGGTTTCTTTTAATGTAAATTGATGTTTTATTGTTTCAGATCTGTTGGTGTAGTATGAATGTATTTTTATAGTTGTATCTGTATTTAATTTCATAATTTGTCGGAAAAAAATATTTTTGAAAATGCTTCTTTTGTTTTAATTTAAAGGTAAATTGTTTTTAAACTAAAAACAATAAAAGCTTAAACACCAAATTAGACTATGGAAGTCTAGATATTGAACCTAAATCTGCTTAACAAACAAAAATTTTTAAAAAATTCAATC
The DNA here is from genome assembly GCA_037951405.1 of Platydemus manokwari. NCBI lineage: Eukaryota > Metazoa > Platyhelminthes > Tricladida > Geoplanidae > Platydemus > Platydemus manokwari. The sequence continues at coordinate 7,826 of JBBMOY011545856.1, read as the reverse complement.
AAAATTAAGCACATAAAAAATTCAAATATCAATACGATGTTGTGGAGTTAAGACTATGAAAACATTTATCCGGATATTTAGCCACTTGAGTAATCACTATTGTTAGAATCCGAGCAACTTCGATTTTAAATCGAGAATAAATCGTCACAATTTGTGAATATTTCAGTTCAATAAATTTTGAGGAATTGTTTGGAAAAATTCGGGAATTATAAACTATTATTTGTATCAGTATTTGAAGATATAAATACCATTAAAAGTAAACTGTTAATTATAATAAATTTAATGATTGAAAATTACATGATCACTTCTTTACCTGTGAATTTATTCATTATATTTGGTTAACTCATTAACTAAAGTTTTCACGAAGACCATTTATAATAAGAACAATAATATTGAAATTGACTGATGCACCTAGAGATTGTTCCAAAAATAAAAATCTACCTAAAGAAATGTCGAAATTAGGTTCATGTTCTATATACATAATACAAACACTCATGAAAAAGTACACAAAATAAATCATGCACACCAAGCAAAATGAAAAACTTCACCAGGGCAAATGGGTATGTTGTGATTTGAAAGCAGAAAAGCCTAGAGAAATGACAAATTGATCAACCAATGATAATCAAGCTCAGTGAGCTAATCACATATTGTGATCACTTTTCTAGTAGCTTGTGCAATATTTCCAATACAAATTTACATGGAAAAGATTGAAGAAACTCAATCGAAGTGCTTATAAAGGACTTTTTACTGTGATGGTTTGGTATTCTGTGGTCTCATTACAAAGCTAATGAACTACAGGACAGATTGTTTGTCATGAGTTATTATAACTTTGATCTATGGCAATCCAAATTATTATAACAATTTTATGCAATTATCCAGAAAATGCTAATTAAATTTTATTCTTTAATTTATATCATTCATGCAATTTTAAATAATAAGTACTCAAAATCAGGCCGCAAAAGGACAATCCAATTAGAAATTAATATCGCTTTAGTCTTGTAGTTAAATGACAGGTTCCAAAATGCATATTACACATAAAAGAACTGTGCTATTCAAGAAACAAAAAGCCCAGAATTTGGAAGAACCGACAACATTGAGAATGAAAGTGAAACGAACATGACTCTAAGATATGTTTTAAATACTCATCATCGGCACATTTGGAAATAGAAACAAATAAAAAGCTGACTGATGGATGAATAAATAACAGTTCAAAAATCAACGAAGAATCCTCAAAGAAGAAGGAAAGAAATGATTTTCCAAAATTATGATTTTAATAATAAAGCCCTTTGATTCAGAAATATTGATTATCATTGCTAACAAATGCAGGAACACGCACCTGAAAAATGAATTCCTCAAAATTGTGTAAATATAAAAAATTATAACAACCATAATTACTCGCTAAAACTTCGTAACTCTTCTATGATTTAATATCAGAAAGAAAAATCTTTGTAGCCATCATATTTTAGTATAATTTGAATTCATATAAACATCCATCAATAGCAAAAATTATTATGCAATCTATTTAAAATTGGAATGAAATCGATGAACAAAGTTAAAGAAAACATTAGGAATATAAAAACTTTGTTTACACAATTACTCGGATAAAGTAGATAGAAGATGGGACTTGAAAAACATGAACATACTTTGCTTATTTAGAACACGGAATGATTATGATCTCAAATGAAATCGATAGGTACCTAACCAGATTGTGTAAGAGTCATTAAAAACAAATGACACTCAAATGAATTTTGAAGACATCCTGGACTGGCTAAATTCTTATAGAATAAGAACATGTAGAATTAAATATCAGTGGGATCAAATCATAGAAGTGATCAAATTGCTGTTAGTGAGCTAAATATTTACAAATATGTATCCGGTAATAGTGAAATACAAAAAGTGAAAGGAATTTGTTGTAATTTTTCATGATATGACTTGTTAAACTATTGAACTTTGAATTACGCATTTTACAAATAAACGCTCGTAACTTTTTGTGGACGAGATAAAATGTTTTAAAGGTACTGCATATAGATAAATAAACCGATAACATGATTTAGTAATTTCAATTTAGTCTCAAATTTATTAATTATTGTCACTTCAAACCAGTATTGTAAAATCTGGTATACTTTTTGACTTTTGATTTCTTGAGCTATAAATTTTAATATTCATCTATTTTATGACAAATTTTGATGTTGATTTTTGATGCTGAGTAAGGGTGACAGAATTAATGACAATAATTTCATGTCAAATAATTAAGCGATGTAAAAATACGTTTGTTGATTAGCAAATTAAAAACCAGGATATAAAATGAATACTATTGGAGAATAAATCCGTAAATAATTAAAATTAATTAAACCTATGATTAGTCTCCATACATTTATTATAAAATTATTATTAATAGCAACATTATTTCTTTCTAAAAATACTTTTTGAAAATATAAAGCTACATAGTCTCTGTCAATATTATTTATATAATTCAACAAATTATTAAATTTATTTTGCAATACTTACTTAAAATTTTATTTATAATTTTATTTTGTAATCAATGTTTACTCAAATTAACTAAAGCTAAAAATTGATTAATTGAAAAACGAATCAAATTAAATCAAATTGCAATTCATTGAAAATTAACGAAGACCCTTTTTAATATTAGAAGCAAATAGAAGGTTATTTTATAAGAAAAGTGATTGGAAAAATATTTCAAGCATATCAGGAGTTAGGAACTTGTATATGAACATATTGGATATACAGATAAAAATATATCAATGCCTTGATCAAAGAAAACTTCCTTTCAATTGATGAAATCATAAAAGAAAATCGGATAAAATAGCTATCGTAGTTTAAGTTTCTTATAATCAATTCTTTCTTGTAGAATTACAAATGAATTTAACATCGGCAATGGTAAAATGATGCAACAAAGAAACAACGTCCCTATTAAATCGAAATATTTATCAGAAAAAAATAATAAATAATTCTAAAAAAATTTTTTAGAATTAAATTTTAGAAAAAAAATTAGAAAAAAAATAAGAAAAAATATAGAAAAAATATTAAATATTAGAAAAAAATTGTAATAAAAAATTATTTATTTTGAAATCTTATTTTTCCGTATTTTTCATTATGTTTCTTTTGACACTTTTGGTTGTTGATTATCTGCAGGGTTTTGATTACGATTATTTTCTGTTTATATTTATTATTGGTTCTGCATCTGCGTCATTTTCATACTTTTTATATTTTTATACGGTTTTTGTTTTCATTTTTGTCTTATTTATTATTTAATTTATTTTAACTACACACGCACAATGTATACGCAGCCACCTAAAACAAGTCCAGTTAAATTCCATAAATAATAAAATAGATTAAATCATAAAATAACAACCCGTAATATATTATCACTCAACAACATTGACAAATAAATTACCATCTATTATCGCTCACAATAAATACAGTCTCTGAATAAAATATTCAGTCGATTAAATTTAATCAAAGAGAATATTTCACTGTATAATAAATTTAATCAGAGAGAATTTCTATCCGCAATAAATAAATTATAACCTGAAAAACAATAAATACATTTGCATTAAATTTAATTGCAGAGAATATCTAAGAGTGACTCATCACTGTCTATTATTAAAGACATAGTTACAAGTAACTGCAATCCAGGATAGGACACGTTATTCTACATTCAAGAACATCACGACAGAAGACCATCCAGTGTTGAAAATTAATATTCCCCGTATACTCAGTGCTTTACTGGAAGACCCTAAAGTAAGATATATTTCTATAAACTACTGATATTTATTATAAATATCTTTTATCTCTTATTATTGAACTGTCACAAATTCCTTTCGGTAATTGGTTTTGTTCCAAGAGTTTCGTTTATAAACCTTCGTTTTATTCCAAGAAGTTGTTAACGACCATCAATAAGTTGATGTATAGTGTATTATTAAAATCAATTTTTAATTTATTATTATTTTATTTGTTAGTCAGTTTCTATCAGTGTTAATTAGTAATAAAAATTTATAATAATGAGCCTTAGTTATTGATTAAATAGGGATTATAAGTCATTGCTCATTATCATTAGTGTCAGCATAATTAGGAATTTTAAAAGATTACTGATGGTTAAGATATATCGCAATTGCCACACCTATTATATTCACAAAATAGGATGTTACCTGGTGAAGATTAAACATAATTAGGTAGATTACACCTGTTACCTTAATCAAGAGTTCATAAAGACTGATTAGGACAATAGAGATATCAAAAGGAAATAAGATTAATAAAACAATAAAATCAAAAAGGCCCAAACGTAGCACTGCATTAATTATTTTTTTTTAATATTTATTAATTATTCGAATTTATAGATGATAACCAATATTCCAAGAAATGAATTGCATATGATCATAAACACAAAAGATTAGGCCAAATATCACAAATGTTTTTCAAAAGATAAGTTTTAAAAGTTCAAATATCAATGTCGATTGTTGATTACTGATCGTATGGATTTTGCTACTGGCTATGGACAGGTTGATTACCGATAATATAGGAATATATTTTTCGTCTCAACACATTCTTACATTTATAATTCTCATACTGGTGTTAAACACTCAATTTAATTTTTTGAACTAAGTAAATTAAATTATTATTAACAGAAAATAAGAAAAATAACAAAGTTAACAGTAAAAAGAATTAATTAAATCAATATTAATAACAAGATAATAATTTGATTACAGTTCTTAAAGAGAAATACTGATTACCAAGATAAGGATGGCAGTGGTTTTGTAAGAATGATTTTAATATATATAAAAAGAACTGATTAATGATAAAAACAAATATTCTGAGTAATTCTTATAAAAATTATATTTCTTAGGCATTTCGTTTGATTTATCATAGATTATGAATTTACTATTATGACAAAACGTATTATGTTAATGTATTCTTCCGTATAATTAGGATTTAATTTGTAGTTTTGCATCATGGATAAAGTTTTAACCTTCGACTAATGGAATTATATTTTATCACATGTGTCATCTAATTTAAATGCATATTTAAAAAGGTTTTAAACCCAGACTCGGTTAAAAATAAAACTTACTTTCGATTTGCTATTTTCATGTTGAGTTGTGATTAATAAAATTTTTAGTAACAATCTTTACTGAATTAAATTCATTCAATATTTCGTCATAGTAAGTGTGAGAATATCAAATTGAATTAGTATAGAATTTGAATTAAATTTTATATTGAATTTAATGTTGTATTAAATTTGATTTTATATTGAATTTAAATTTTTATTGAATGTCGAGTCTTTTCAGTTCGTTTTCGATATAAAGAAGATATAAAAGATAGAAGAATAAGAGAGCTTTACGTAGATAAATATTACGAGTTTTCGATACAATGTAAATTAAGAATACAAGGATATTCAAAGATTTTAAAAAAGGGGGGTGTGAGAATATCAAATTGAATTTAATCTGAATTAGTATAGAATTGAATTAAATTTAATATTGAATTTATTGTTGTATTAAATTTGATTTTATATTGAATTTAAATTTTTATTGAATGTCGAGTCTTTTCAGTTCGTTTTCGATGTGTTTTATATAAATCAGTAGCCGCTTACAGTAAGGAAGTTTTATTACTAATTGTAAAAGCTGAATAAAAAATTTTTCAAACCTAGTGACATATCTTTCATGTAACCTAAATCATTATTCAACACGAAGAAAATTTAATCACTGGTGACTTGATAAATATTTAAAAATTAATTTACATGATAATAACATATATTTACATTATAAAAATTAATTTCATTTTATGAGCCACAGTATCTTCATGACCCGCTTATAATCCTAAAGAATAGTCTTTCATGAGTTATACTGTCCTCCTCCAAACCAACCTATTTTGATTTCTTTATACTTAAATTTAAACTTTAATTTCGTAAGCATATTTTAGAATCTAACTTGACCTCAGAATTATGACATTGAATTCTTTTCGTAAAAATAAGTGAATTCATTTTCTCAATTAAATAAAACTATTTTTGTTAGTCTGTCGTATACAGAAATATAATAATCATCAAAATCGCAATTTAAGAACTTATTTTTCATACATTAAATTCGAATTACAATCTAAATCGAAAAAATAAATTGAAAATCATGGTGAAAAAATACATAAATTGGAATCAAGTTTTATATTGATTTGAATTAGTGTTGTACTTCAATAAGCTAAAATGACATTTGGTATTTTCTGAGTCAAATGAGTCAAATCAAGGGCACTAGAAATGACTTCTCTTTCTACACAAACCAAATCAAATGGTAAATTTTAATTTCATGTTCAATTATTTTACTATTATAAATTTGGTTCTATTTATTCAGTTTTGAACGATAAGTTTCGAAATTATAACTATTACAAGTAGCTCAAAGATCCAATCATCATAAATAGTAAAATTCAATAAATAGCAAAATAATGGGTTTCCATTAGAATATACTTGTTTATAATATTCATAAAAGAAATTGTTCAAATTTGCACATTATATATTCGAAGCTCTGTTTCACGACCTCCCAATAAAACTATGCATGACATTGTTTACCATCGAATATATATTGCCCCCCATTATATATTTATTAGTAGATTGTAACTAGTCATTGAATAGCATGAAATTTGGTATTTTCTGAGTCAAATGAGTCAAATCAAGGGCACAAGGAATGACTTCTCTTTCTACACAAACCAAGACAAATGGTAAATTTTAATTTCATGTTCAATTATTTTACTATTATGTTTAAAAAGACATAAGATTGTTTAAAACTCATTTTGTATTCCTTAATAAATTCAAATCAGCTCATACATAAATAAATAAACATGAAAAACATTTCCATCGTTTACACGGTAGGCAAAATATAATCCAACTAGCAGGAATAATAAATATAATCGATTCAATTTAAAACCAACTAAAATTTCGAAAATAAAAATAAAGCAATAAAACAACTAATAACAAACACGGAACATCAATCATCAATTAATAGCTAACATTAATATTCCGAGAAATACATTAAATATCATTATTATTTAATTATTATTGCTTCAAATTTGTCATAAAAAATTAAATTATTGTAAATAATAATAGTTAATAAATTCTAAAATACGATAAAAACCGAATTTCGATAATCATTGGATCACATAGCAAAATATTCAGCGTGCATTTTATCCAATTCTTTCTTGATGTGATAATAATTAGCTTTTTCTCGATCAATCTCTTCTGAAATATTAACGATATTGAAGTTGTGCAGTTTATTGATTGATGAGTGCAAAATAGCATAATAAAATATGATTAAAATAAATATTTAATTAAGCACCATTATTATTATTATGTAATAAATAATTATATATTTACACATCACTGATTACAAATGGATTATTTCTAATCTAAAAATCACAACAACCCAATCACATACAAACCAAACCAAATATCAATATTTTCGATATTTTAATATCAGTTTTGAAATAATAATTCCAAAGAATTTGGTGCATATTTTATAAATTGTGATCAAATAGATCAATATCAATGTTACTGAAGCAGAAGGAAATGAAAAAATAATTTCATTTATAAATAATGAGATGGTGAGATATTGATGCTAAATGAATTTATAAAATGATTTTGTTTATATATTGCTCTATTATTTCAATAATAATAAATAAATAACGCGTAATAATATTGACAAATAATATTAGCAATAATATTTAATAAGCATTAAACATAATTTATAATTAATTCTGACAATAATATTATTATTAATAGCATTCAAAACATCTTAAAAACAATTAATTTTGTAATATCATTCAATATAAAT
>JBBMOY011544745.1:0-14056 GCA_037951405.1 Platydemus manokwari | reverse complement strand
TATATGCAAGCAATACTCCCAGCGACATCTTTTATCAAATCGAAATTTTAAGGTTATACACCCAATATATTATATTATTTTATTTTATAATAAAATATTTTCGATTTATTCAAATTCATAGAAATTAAAGCCAAATCATCCTTTTTATTTATTATTTTCCATAATATCTCACGAATAACCAGAAAAATGATATCAAAGAAAAATATTAATCTCTTAATTGAGCTGGATATTCTCGAAGCAAATATCTAAACATCAACATTAATCCAATATTTGAGCACGGATTTCTCAGAAATGGCTTCATTAAATATCTAGATTTCTTTATTCACATTGATTTACCTGTTATTGATTTCAAATATTCCCTTTGAATGGGAAATAAAGCAAATATATTTGTAAATGTTAAATTAATAATGTCATTATAATATTAATAACGCGCAAATGATTAATATAATGGAATGACTATCATTGGAGGTATTTATGTCTTAGAAATGATGAATAAAATGTTTTATTATTTAATATTAATCCATTTATCGATTTATGTCTTCTTCGGTAGGTGGTCTGGATGACTATGATTGATTGAGTCCTTTTAATCATTTTCTGCCATTTATGTTGAAATTAATAAGACCGGCGAAACCCGAATATATTTGATATTTTTATTTTAAATATAATTATTGAGGAAAGCTCTTTATATTCGATCGATAACAAGTTGAATAGGCGTAAATCAATTATTATAATCTTTTTTAGAATTGATTTCCAATATAAAATCAAAAGAAGCAATGTTGAGATAGAAACTCAAATTATAACTCAATATCTTCTCTCTCTATCTCTCTCCATTCATCGTTTTAGTGACCACTAATAATAGATCCATCTTTGATTTCAGGTTTATCGGTTTTAAAAATATTCATTGCTCGAATATGATAGGAAATGCATCAATAAATTTGGTTTATTACAAATTAATTGCTGGTTTTATGTTGGAATTCCTTTCTTGGTTTGCTTTGAATTTCGCGATTTCTTCAAAAAACCACATTTCAAAATACCGAATATTGGATAGCGATTAAAGATGAATGGATGTACGAAACACTGAGACAGTATAGAGTTGACGATTGGATAACAGTATCAGTATATTTAATCAAAAATAAGAAAGTCACATTAAAGCCTATCGACGATGAAAGGTCAATTGGTCGATGATAAAATAATGATTTAAAATCCATTTCGATGAAATCAAATCGATCTTCTTACTACTTCGATTTTATAGAGAAATGTAGATAAGATCATTGGAGGTAATCCAGCTGCACGTTTCGTTATAGAGTTTTGCTTATGATATCAGACCGCTTCTCTTTCGCATAAAGAATTTTGGATTGTTTATTGAAAACTTCAAGACCAATGGGGAAATTCGTTCTCAATATTAATAGTTTATTACCATATTTATCAAAATGATATTATATTCAGATAAATATCATGAAATAAATTTTATTTATATTCTAAATCGATTCGTACCGAATTCAAAGTTCATTCCCACCAAATAAATCAATAAGATATTAAATATTAAAATATAAGCGATAAACAATTACTAAAATATTTTTCTTGATTAATATAGTAGACTTAGTCTGATGAAAACTTATGATGGAACAATTATTTTTTAAAATAATGAAAACATAAAGCATTGATAGAAAACCCTTGTAATGCTTAATTTTTTTTTAAATTTGACATTCAAGAGAATTTGAAAAGATTTTATAATTTTTTGTCAAAAAATTCTAATTTTAATGAAAATTTATATTCGTATATAATTTCGTGTACTTGTTCCCATGGTGACCACGCATTTGAATTCGATCCTGATAATGTATATGAAAAATGAAGGTATAGCTGAGAAGGAAGAAGAACTCGAAAAGAGGTAAGAAAAAAAATAGAAGTTAGAGAGAAAGTGTAGAAAGATGGATTGAAGATATAAAAAGAAGATAAAATGTGAAGAGAGAATTTTAGAAATTTTCATTTTAATAAATATTTAGAGAATTTGACACAGAGATCATTAGGAAATCATAGCAAATCAAACATTTTAAAGAAAAACCGAGCAGAGGATTTTGAAATTTAAATTTAAAAGATTCCAAAAATTAAAATCAAAAGATACTAATATGTTGAAATAATTATTGTTCAATACATGATTTTCTGTCGTGCCTTTTCCAATAGCTTTCAATGATTGGCCAACAGAAATAGATGCAGATGACGAGATTGATTTTGAAATTGAAATTGTTATTATCATTAATATATGAAAATAAATCAATGTCATGTAACGATATGATAACTAAATGCACGTGATAAATAATAGCAACGAATTTAGGATTTTCAATAATTGGTGACTATAAGATTTAATAATGAATTCAGATTCTAATAAACTACGAAATATCGATTGATTCGAAACAAAATGCAGTTTGTTAATAAATATTTCCTTCAAAGTATTTACATCAGTGATTTACTTTGACAATATATTTACGATTTGATGATTTGTAATAATAATAATAATAATAATAATAATAATAATAATAATAATAATAATAATAATAATAATAATAATCATGATAATAATAATAATAATAGCATTAATAATGATATTAATAATAATAATAAAAAAAATAAAATAAAAATAAAAGTACAAATAAAAACATTATCAATATCAATCTATGATGTTATTAATATTATTATTTTTATTTTATTTTCGTATTTAAAATTATTATAATGATATCATTATTTATAATATAATATTTTGATATTACAGATATCATTACTCTCTAGTATAACAATTGAATACAATCAATTTTATAGTTATTTAGAATGGCATGCAATCATGGATTGTGAGGCTTCTCTGCAAACAGTTTAAGCGCTTCGTCGAATCTCAAAAATTAAATATGTAAAAACATTATATATATATATATATATATATATATTCAAACTAAACTGAGCATAATTTTCATTTTTTAAGACATTTTTCTAAAATATTTATTAACGAAAATATTTTTATCAAATTTCTGTTGTTTTAATCAAGATGAGATGAGGTGCTTGAATAAAAAAATTGCCAAATTATTATCTTATTAACAAAATAATACCACGAGAGTTATTTAGCCATAAAATCTTCAGTATCACTTATATATCATTGGTTTTGTTTATTACAGATAACGATTTTAATTACTTCGTTATATTTTGTTATATTTCACTATATTTCACAAATTATAAATAATAGAATGGCTCTGATATCCACTATAATAAACATATAAATCGAAATATTTGAATGTCACTTACATAATTAAAACAAAAAAAATAAAAATTAATGTATAAAATATTTTTTTATTCTATTTTATTCCACTGAATATGGAAAAATTCCAAAATAATTATCTCAATCACAGAATTGACCATCTTAATATGAAATCTATTGATTTCTGTCATATTAATGTATTAAATAAAACAAATATTGATTCATACAACGGTTAAAATCGTTTATTGCTACTCGCAATTCATCATCATTGGGAACATTGTATTTCAAAATAGTTTGGAAATCTATTTTGCTGGTTAATTGAAGTTGACAACAATTATGATGATGATCAAAGTCATTATAACGAAACCAATTATTTATACAAATTCAATAAACGTATTCCAGGTTTTTTCCGTTGGTTTTTGTAGGATGAAATCATTAAAATTGTGTGGACCAAATGGAAATTTTGTCTTTCAAATTATAGTGATCATATGGTGTGAATATTCAATACATTATAAAAACATTTTAAATAAATATTAATTTTTTATTGAAATATATTATCACAAAATCATCGATTTTTCTTAAAATTTAATTGTTGAATAAAATTAAAAAAATTAAATTTGGAATTGTTTTTGTTTAAATGGAGTGATTGAACAAAACCTGATCAATCTTTGATGACATTTTTACGAATTGATTAAGTTATAAAATCACACGAATTTTAAACATAAGCGCCTCATTCTAATTTACAAGAGTGATCATGTCTAGATCAGTTAATAATATTGTATGGCTCATTATTGTAATGCATTATGAAAATATCTCTAAAATATAACAATGATTGGTTTATTGATCTATCGGGTGTAAAACAGTAAACTTCGGGCAATTATTATTGAAATAGTAACTTGGTAGAATGTTGAGATTTTTGTATCACAAAATTGATACTTTATAAATATTATTTTGTTTTATTTAAAAGTGCCTGAAAATGAAATTGAATGGCCTTATTTTATGATCATTTATATTAATATTAATGGAACGGTATTGTGATTATAGATCAACTTTATAAAACAGGATAACATTTCAGCGATGTTGAAATAGATAAAAGAATTGTGGAAAATCGTTTGACAGTAAATTAGCACAAAAATAATAAAATTAATTATTAAAATTTTTTAGAAAAATACGCACTAAAAAATTTCCAAAAATAAAATAAATAATTTCTCAATAAAAACGAAAATATTAGTCGAAGAAAAAGGCATTTTAAAATTTTTCAAAAATAAAAACAAGCAACTTGTTTATATATATCAAAAAAGAAATTGTTTTATCGACTACAAAGGTCATGAAAATATCTAACTGTTATCTAATTTTAGCAGCTGTTAGTGCTGAAAATAGACAGCAAAAATTTAGTGATGTTTGTCAACGAAAATTATAGATTGATAGTAAATTTAGAACTAACGTGCGAATGTAAAAAATAAGAACAAATGTGATAATGCACACAAAATGGTATGGCAAAGCACAGATAACGACATATAAACAAGTGAAGTCAGTCATTCCTCGATTCAAATTGTCCAGAAAATCTTTATTGAAATTTACGAAGATTGTTTCTAAAAAGATTTTTTATTATTTCTGAACATTTTTATTCTGTATCCGTTTCAATATTTATTTTTTTAATTATTCTGAAAATTTGCCAATTCCCTAATTTCATTAAAATTAACTGCGAAATCTTACGTTTCTTACATTGTAGTCTTTTAAAATTCAATAAGAACTAGTTTTTGATTTCCAATCTTCATTTTTTTTTAATAGGAGCTTCGCTGGCCACCTAGACAGCATACCATTTATTGTTCTCTAGAAGTTACTTAAGGTTCACATTTGAGTCTTATTATCTATCGGCTAAGTGTTTATATTCATATTTAAATTAATCAAATACATTTTACTGTTTTGTAACTATTGCCATTGCTTGTAATATGATAAGCATTTATATTTTATGTATATCATCGTAGATTATTTAGCACCAGTCCAGATAACCTAAAGATTTTAAAAACCTTCTCATTTATTTTAATATCAATTATAGATCATCAATTTCATATAAATTGCACACTGGTGTTTTTTGAGCATAAATTATAAATTATAAAACTTTATATATAAATTTATCAAATCTTTTACAGAACACGTGCGCTTGTTAGTGGTAATTGCAATTTGAGTCCATTTCAGTAGAATTGAGTATTGAATACAAATTTATCTGTTCAACCTAAAATGTAATTTATAAAATCATTTCAATATTATTAATTTTAGTTTAATTCAAAAAGGGGAAAGAAATTCCAATTCAATACAAATGTTAATAATATGCTCAATATAAATATTAAATGCAAAAACCATTAACAATCTACTGGGAAAAAATCTGTCCTTGATAACTTTCTCGTTTAAAAGAACACCTAATGAAACTGTCTGTGAACTTTAAAAGTCTAAAAGGAACTGACTTTTTCATGAATCATTAATAACCATAACAATTTGAGCATCAATACCAAATTGATTTCATAAAAATGGGTTTCAACATTGCAGTCGACGTGAAGCTAGATATATCAATCTGCTTTGTATTTATTATCCCAGAAATCTCTGAGATTTGTATTGGATCAATGACAATAAAGCACTTATTCCTAACTCGTTTCTACGAGTGTTTAGTAATCCAATTATTGAAAGAATATCTCACTAAAATTTATTCGAATTGTATTAGTCTGGAATACTTTGATTTTGTCATCATTTCAGTAATTTCAGATAGCATTTATGAATAATATCTAATATCGATTAAAATATAAAATTAATAATTGCCAATCGATATTTAATATCTTTGTTTTTGTTAACAAAATTTTGTCACTTAAATGGAGGTGGATGTTTCTTTTGTATTTTATGATCTGAGCTCAGATTTGGTTTTAAATTTTTTTATCGCGTAGTTTTTTCTAGAACAGCCGGTTGAAGTTTTAACAACGTATGTGCATATGCATTTATATAAAATGTAAGAAATCTTACCTAAAAAAGAGAAATAATAGATTTTCTGTAATATTTTTCATCAATAATTTTTCTTCTAGAGTCCAACTACTTCCAGTTAGAATAATTCAACTCAGGTTACCCTAGTAATGCTTAATTACTGCAAAAATAACCTGGTAGGCCCGTTCACAAATGCTTATCCTTCGTAGCTCCAAAAATTAAAACAAGAAATCAAGTTATTAAAGGAAAAATTAAATTTTTAGCAACATATTGCATTTCATTGTTTTCCTTTCCTGTTACCCAAGAGGTTCTTCAGAAGATCTGCCATTCTACTTTATCAGAATTGCTGAATGTTTGAATACAATTCCCTAAATTTAGGTCCCACATAAAGTCATTTTTTAATGTTTTCTCAATTATTTTCGTTAAAACTCTTAAATAGGAATTGAAAGTCAAATCTACTTTGATATTTCCTTTAACAAAATCCTTCGATAGTCTTAATTTAATATGAAGCCGTAATAAATAATATAATTTTTTGGTTCTAACAATTGAATAAGAATTGCATTTTTATGTTGAGGGTATAAAGAATCTTTTTTAAGGAAGTAATTTTTCTTTATGTCTACAGTTTTTTTTATCAAAGTAAATAAGAGAATTTTTGTAAAACCTAATTACAGACCGAGTAATGACTTTCAAATCATAAACACATGTTCTATTTATGAACTTTCCACTTAATTTACCGAAGATAGGTTTCATATTATTATATGTTTCCTTAATATTTAAAGTGCGAGCTTAAGATGGAAACACGTCATCAAAATGAAAAATATCAGATATTGAACTACTTTTTGGAGGAATCCATAAATAATCGTCATCTTTCAACTTGATATCCATGATTAAGAAATTTTATGACAAACTCGACTTCATTACAGAAAACAAGACATTCAAATGGAGAGTATTCTTTAAAAAAATTTGTTTGTTTCTTTTCAAAAGATCATTTCAATCTAGCATACCACAACTATGGTTCAACTGTTGTTCAAAAAGTTTTATATCTCGTTCTAGATCAGTGAGATCACTCTGTGATAGTGAATGTGATTCTAAGAATGAACGCATTGTATTGAAATTTATATCATAAGAAAAATCACCAAGGTAGTATTAATCTTCATTGTTATTATTATCGATGTTTAATGGAAAATTAGTAGCTCTTCACTATGTGTTGGTGGCCTCAAACCTGGAACAGATTTTCTGAATTTCGTGTTTACTCCAGAAATATTTCTCATATGCAAATATCAGTTAATAACATGATCTATGAGCAAATCAAGAGAACTTCAAAACCCATGTACTGGGTTCCAATTGATCATCCAATGTGAAGTCGGTAGACCATGCAAACAAATATAAAGATATTGGTCGAAATATCGATTTAATTTAGATGTAAAATTTTAAAACATTTTTTTATTTTAAACAAAATGACAGTTTTTTTTAAAAAATGAGATAAATAAATAAGAATTCAAAATTGAAATAAGATCGACCATAACAAAACATGGATTAAGTTAAGAAAAAGGGTTCTAAAATTAAATTTTAAATTTGTTGAGTGTATTGCAAAAATCTATATAGTTTATTTAATTATATTCTTTAAAAACATTTTTATTTTTTTATTTGAGTACTTCTGAAGAATTTTAGTTGTTTGAAATCAAATATTAAATACACTAGAGCATAAAAATCTCCTAAAATTTGATTATTTGAAAAAATGAAAACAGTAAGTCGAATTGCAATTTATTGAAAATTAGCAAGGACCCTTTTTTAAGCATTAGAAGCAAATTGAGATATATTCTAACTAACTCGATTTATAATTATAAAAATTTAAATTTAATAACTCAAATAATCATATAGAAGTGTTGTGATTTGAAATGGAAACTTTGTTTATAAAACTGTTTTGTCACTATTAGACATCTTAAAAAATGAGATATTAAATAAGTTATACGAATAAATCAAACACGGCAGTTATATATAAAATTAAGTTATAAAATTATCTGATGCGCGAAAATTCATTATAACGAAAGTAGATCAAAGTACCCTTTTTCTTAACTTAAGTCAAATATTTGAAATCAAAACATTTTTAATTAATTCAAATTGAAAATCATTTAAGTTTGTTCCATTTTAATTTTCCAACCCACATTATAAGACTCCATCATCAATTTATTGGCGCGTTATACAGTTACTACATTTCTTATAAAAATTTTCGTACAAAATAATGTTTAAAAAAAATTTTTTTTTAATATTGCATAAAATATTAGCACAGGGAAAAATTCCAAAATCAAATACAATTGTTTCTCGCGAAAACAATAACTTCTACTTGATTTGACTTTAACTTCTTCGCTAGTTAGCCGATTCATTTCCCTTTCGGTTTTCTGAACGGGTTTTATTTAAATCAGGATTGTTTGCATTTACGTTGTTTCAGAAAACAGAATCGGTAATATTATTATATCATTAAAAAAAATAATGCAACTCATGAAAATGCAACCAATCGAATTGCAATTAATTTTTATTATCAAAGAATGATTTTTTATTCGTCATGCTTTAGAGATGAAATGTTTTTTCCTCTTTTTCCTTTATCGAGTCGATTGGATTGAAAGAGAAATTCTCCAATTATGGATGATGAAAATTACTTTTACAAATCATCGAAACCCATGTCAGGAAGAAATGTCCATTTCCCATCGGTAGATTCGGTGATGATTTTATTGATATTGTTGATGATCGATTTGTCGATTCTTGTTGGCAACATTCTTGTCATCATAGCGGCTTCAACATCGATTAAATTAAGAAGATATAAAACCAACATTTTCATCATAAATCTCGCCGTTAGTGATTTGCTATTAGGGATAATTGTTCTACCTTTATCGATTAGTAATCAAGTTCTTAATCGACACTGGTTTTTCGGAAATGTCTTCTGTAAAATTTGGCTGGCTTGTGATGTTTTGCTTTGTACAGCTAGTATATTGAATCTGACGGTCATTTCCTTCGATCGTTACGTTGCAATACGAAATCCAATTCGATATCTTTCTTGGATGACGAATAAAAATTGTCAGATTTTGTTAACTTCCGTTTGGATATTTGCATTCATCATATCGTTCCCAACGATTTTAACATTAGTGAATCATGATCCCATTATTGATTTTAAATTTATTGAGTCGAATCCGTTAAAAAATATATCGACAATCAATGATTCTGCTCGATTGTCGTGTAGTATAACAGATTCTTCACCCGGATATGTCATATATTCTGCATTCGGTTCTTACTACATTCCTCTGATCGTAATGGTTTATTTTTACGCCAGCATCTTCGCTACGGTACACAAAACAATTATCGGCATAGCGAAAGGTCGTTTAAAAAATAGAGATGGGAAAACAATTATAATGCGTGTCCATTGTGGTGGTATCCGTAGTGGAAGTAGTGATAAATCCCACTACAACGACAGTTCAGATGAAAGAGGAAAGCTAATCCATTCAACTCCAGCACACAACGCTCGTAATTGCCATTGTAAATTCTGTCAAAGCAACTCTAGTGCATTCTCAACACCAAAATATTTCGTTAATAAATCTGCCAGTCAAAAGTCTACCGAGAACGATTGTCTATCGAAGGACAGTATTACTTTCGAGCAACTTGAGAGCAGAGTCGATTCAGATTTCGAATATTCAAAGTCCAATATCGAAACGGATAGTCTGCATTTATCGAAAGATCGAAGACGATTAACGCAAACGAGCGAAATGAAAATTTTACAGGTCCCTCTAAGTCGAATGCAGAGAGAAGCCAAAGCTGCCCGGATGTTGGGAATAATTTGTGGAGCTTTTATTTTATGTTGGCTTCCATTTTTCATTGTTTACGTTGCTGGAGCCTTCTACAAAAACATTTCCAATATTTGGTTCGATTTTGTGTTCTGGCTGGGTTATTGCAATTCTTTATTGAATCCTTGGATTTATGCTCTGTTTTCGAAAGATTTCAGATTAGCTTACAGACGATTTTTATGTAGAAAGTTGTTTTGAAATTTTTATCTCATTCTGTACTGGATCTTTTGTTGTATTTATTTCCAATCGATGTATTTTATCATTGGTTTTATATGGTTCCCATCTGAATTTATCGGTATTGTTTGTTCAATTAGAATTTCATGTTAAAATTACAAATCTATTACTCGTTATCTTTTGTTATCTTTGCAAGTAAAATGATAAGTCACTTGATTAACTCTGTAAAAGAGAGATCTATTAAGTGAAAGAGGAGGATTTACAGAAAAAAAACTCTAGCAAGTATCACGACGAAGAAGATCTCGAAAATCTATAAAAGAACATTTTTAGATTTTGAAACAAAATTTGTCCACATCAGGTTAAGTAATTTTATGGTAGGTTCATTGATAGTCAGTTTGAAATTAATATGTATATATAATGATGGATAAGTAGAGGAATTGATGGTGAGAGGTAGTTTATTTGAAAATAAAATGATGTATATATAATAGCAAAATAACATCTACTATTATCCAGGCAGTTCTAATTCTGACACAAGCAAAGAAAAGAAAATTATCCAAACTTACTTGTTGAATAAAATTCCTTTCCACAATCAGCTGTCTGTGATGGGTACTTGTTCTTCTATATGTCAGAGGTCCAGAATTATAGGTCTTTGTTTATTCCAGATTCCAATGCACATTAAAAAGCTTAAAATTTCATTTTCAAATTTTACAGAAAAATTTCTAGTCAATGATTTTGTAATATATTTTTTAGACTTAGAATAAGTGAAATTGACTATCTTTTAATGAAGAAGAGATAATTTAGTATTAGATTAGAATGATCTTTTTATTCTGAGTGTAAGAGGCCACTAATTTATAAAACATGCATTGAAAACTAACTGAAAAATCACGATACCAGATTATCTATTTAAGAACAATATTTTAAATAAATTAATAGCTTTTAAATTTAAATTTCTAAATCTTCACAGTGACTGCAGGCCAATTGAGGTAGGTCAACAAGAAAGCAATCCTCAAACCAGTCATCAATACATTAGAAAATTACTTGGTGTAATTTAATAGAAAACTTGGGAAATTTTGAATCGATAAATAAATATTGATATCCCTAAAATTTCAATAAACAACGAGTTATCGGTACCGATCTGAATGAAGAAAACTCAATGTTCAAATTGATATCCTTGCGAGCGTAACAGATGGGTCAAAAAATGAATTTAAATTTAAATCTTCAAAATAAACCATAAAGAAACTTCGACATTGTATGAAATCTCTTTTGATTCAATCGATACTCAATGTTTTCAAAGATCGATTTTCGCCATAGAGTTCAGCAGAGTATTTTTCGTGGTGTTATCATTATATTTTGTGATGATTAATTAGGTCGGTTTGGCAAAAATGACAAATCGACTTGAAAGAATTTTCTCCCATTCCGGAAACAAATCCAGATTGAAATCTAGCGGGCAAAAACAGATAATTAATATGAATTCAATCTAATCTGATCCAGTCATGGATGTTTGGGAACAAATTTCCCCAAACAATCTCCATGTTTCAATATTGTTTTGCTAATTGGGAAAATCTAGTTTTTATTTTATGTTTTGCCATAAAGGAAACGGATTGTGATTTTTTGGAATCACGAAATCAATCAAACAGAA
The DNA here is from genome assembly GCA_037951405.1 of Platydemus manokwari. Lineage (NCBI taxonomy): Eukaryota > Metazoa > Platyhelminthes > Tricladida > Geoplanidae > Platydemus > Platydemus manokwari. Next base: position 2,199 of record JBBMOY011544745.1, on the reverse strand, counting down.
AAATCGACAAAGCGGATTGGTGGAGGGGGGTGGAGAAATTTTTGTAGTAAAAGTAAATAATCTGAATTCAATGAATTGTTGGAAAAATATTTAGTAATAAAATCGATAATTTCTATGAAATATTTTCACCATACGATTTTTGGATTTGGCATTTTTTTTACTCTTTTAAAGATGCAGAATTGCAGACGCGAGTTCAAATTTCAAAAATAAAATCCCCAATTTATTGTTTCAAGAAATTTAATTGATGAAAAATCTTTTTTTTATATTGGATTAATAATTGATTGAGAATTTTAACATATGTTTATAATTAATTGATTATTATGACATATTGATTATCAATAACATAGGCTTATAGAAGTATTTTAATCGATCATAAATTAGATTTCTGCATCATTTGATTTTACTGTTGTGTGTTTAATATTTAATTTTATATGTAAATGATCATTATAAATAAAAATTATATTGATTTTAAAATATATAAACAATCGATTTCATTTGTTTCGATATTTTTGATTAAATATGCTTTGTGTGTTGAATTTCTTAGGTTGTTTTCGATTCATATTTAATGAAATAATATCTTCTAACTTGGAGACCCGCATTTGAATAAGATTTTTAGAAGATTACTTTCAGAAAAATATAGCAGAGCATATTTAGAAGATATAGAGAATATATAACGGTTTATAAATAAATAAATAAATATACAGAAAACTTACAGCGGATATTATAAGGAAAACGTATAGAACTGTAGTTAGAGTAAATAGAAAAATAAAGACTTGTTAAAAAATAATAATATAAATAGATAGATATTCCAAAAATCAAAGACTTAAAAATAATGGCATTGTGTCGATTTCAAAATCTATTTATTTAATTATTTTACATAGAAAACTTATTTATATTAAAACAATCTAAATGAATAATTAAATTTGTTTGAATATTTTAATCACATATACTTTTTTGGCTGTTTGCAGTTGGCAGATTGGTATTCATAAAATAGTACCAGCTAATAATTATTAACTGCCGCTATTTCAAAAAACACAAATATTTTATAAAAAATTTTAAATTCAATCCTTAAAATTCTATTTAATCTAAATACTCAAATTAATCATTTCAATTGATCATCGATATTTTTTAATATCAATATAATTTTATTTAAAATCATATTTAATAATTATTTAACTTAAAAATCCGTACAATAGTAACAAATTTACTTGAATTCAAAATAACAGATCCATCACAAATCCTTCTTATCAAAAAAATCAATAATATGTAAGGATAATTATAGTGCTTTATACAAAAAAAACTGTCAATTTATTCTGTTTGTTTCTTAGTTCTTTGATATCGGAAACCGACACATTCACGTCATACTCGAGACAATTAGCTTAATATATGACGAGTTTAAAGAGATTTTATAGTACAACGAATAATTCAATCATATCTGTATGTATGTTTGGAGAATCCAGATATTTTTACTTAATTATCTTAAGACAAATGTTGATGATTACTGTTGATTGAACTAGGATTCGAATGATGAGAATTATATCGACTTGTTGCTGTCTTTGTCGGTCGGTTTCGTAAACATTGAAATTATCACTGTATTTATCATTTGACGAAGAGTCTTTGTGAAGAAGTGATCGCAGTTTTAATATAAGTCAGGTTATTTATAATCGACTTGGTTCTCACATTGTCATGTCAATAAGGTGTCTGTTTCGATTTAAACTAAAGTAGCAACTTATTAAAAATATAATTTTTATTTATAGAATTTTTTTGTGGATCTGTAATCGGAATTATTTCAAAAAATTGAATAATTTTTATATTTTTCTGGTAATAATAATTATTTTCAGTTGGAATTTTAGTGGAATTTTCAATGCAAGCCACATATACTCTAGTTGGTGTATTTCACAAATGGGCTTAGTTATGAAAGATGGTTTTTTGATCTGCTTTCGTTATAATGAATTTTCGCGCATCAGATAATTTTATAACTTAATTTTATATATAACTGCTATATTTGATTTATTCATATAATTCAGTTAAAATCTCATTTTTTAAGATGTCTAATAGTGACGACACATAATTTTAAAACCAAGTTCCCGTTCTAATCACAACACTTCTATATCATTACTTAAGTTTTTAAATTTAAATTTTTATAATTATAAATCGAGTTAGTTAATTACAGATATGTTTAATAATATCATTGGTTAT
>JBBMOY011544744.1:0-20532 GCA_037951405.1 Platydemus manokwari | reverse complement strand
CAAGTGTGGTTATTTTAGTTTTACGTGCACCGTTGTATCTATTTTTAGATTTGAATGTGATTTTACTCAATGACCTTAATGTCGATTAATTTTGGTACAGTAAAACAAATTTAGAAATTTTATGAATTATTTTCTTAATTTTTAAAAAGAATTTGTATATTAATTTATTCTTATTTTTTAGTTATTTTGGCTGGCTCAAAATGGCCTGGTTAGTTCCCCACAATATATATAGGGATTGGCCAATCCCACTTGTGTAAGAACCTAAAAATCCAATAAGAACACAGAAAAACAAACACCGAATCAAAGTACAATACAACATGACACAAAAAATACACACAGATCGCGAGTTTAAAAATCAATGCAAAGATGGTCGACTGCCGGTTGAAAGCCAGATTTAGATGAATACACTGTGGTTGTATATTGATTAATATGCGCTATATTGGAGTCAGGAGTCTTGTTATTCATTTTTATTCAATAAGTATTGGCTAATAGATGTGACCTGAACTCTAAAATATAACTATCAAAATAATGGTGTAGTAAAATCAGTAAAAAAATATTTTATTTATTTCTGCTATTTTTATGATGTCTCAATGGTATCTTTATATTGGAATTTTCATCAAATCAATGTGCAATGAAAATTCTTTGTAAGACTAAGCTAAATAATTATTTGTGCTTCAAATTTGTAGTTATGAAAAATCGACAAGTGACATTTTCCTGGATCAATTTTGTGTCAAATTAACCAAACTGTAAGACTGAGCTTATAATTTTTTATGCGATTATGGCGCGGAGCAGTTTGCCTAAATAGCAAAATTGAACTTATTCGGAATTTTTACTGACAACAAAGTCATCAAATTTCTTCTTCTTGAGGTTTAGTTTTGCAATTGTCAGAACAAATTCTATCTCTGAGAGAGATGACTTTCTACTTTATCAGGAAAATTGTTATTATTATGCTATACAAAGTTTCCCTCAGTTCAGTTTAATAATAATGACAATCAACATATGCCTTTTCTGAGAATGAACTAGATCTCCTATCATCAACAATGTTGTTTTTATTGTAAAAGTAAAGCAAGTAGATAATTAGATTGAATAAAAGCAAATAAAATTTTTACAAATGTTTTGACTTTGGAAAATCGTGATGATAAAATAAATTACAAAATAACAATTTTGATAACATTGGGGTATATTTGCAACAATTTATGTACATTACAATGTTGGGAAAGCATTTACCAGCTAGTGCTCTACTCAGATAGTGAGGAGAGTAAGGAGGAAAATGCTTCCATTACCGTCAGTTCATATGCTGAAGCGAAGAGCAGAACATCGGGGAAAAAATTCGAACAACACCAAACAACATCATCCCAATCACATGAATTTAAAAAGCCTACTGCGCCGCTCATTAAGAAGCCGAAACCCACAGCACCAGTGAAACCAAACAGGAAATGGGAGACTTGAGTATGAGAAACTAAAGTGTGGATTTGGATGTCTGATTGTCAACAGGAATTCCACATTTGCTGCTCCGAATTCATTCATTCGATTCAACAATCCAGAATCATTTTCTCTTGAGTATTTACTTGTGATTTTGTGATCTGATAACTCTGGTAATGAATTTATGACAATTGATTGAATTTTTTGTTGACATTTTTCTAATTTTTATTATGGCAATTTTTATGATTTTTATTTGTAAAAAAGGTCTGAAAATAAATTTGTAAACAAATTATATATTATTATTTATAAATCAAACAATTATATTTGGAAATAGATAATGAATGAAAGGAAATTAAATAATTAATTTTTAAGATAGACAATTTATATGATAAAAATTTATAATGTCAACCAAATTAATATATTAAATAATTTATTAAATAATTTATGTGTTTGTCGTGATTTGGATTCACTATTATCACTCTCTGTTTATATTTGTCGATCACGCCTTAGACTTACACTGGCTCTAAGGGGCTTCAATAACGGGTATTATGACCACACTATTGGAAAAGTTGCTCAATGATTCTAAAGGTCTTGTGAAGACAAATAATACCCTAACCAAATTTAAATAAATTATAGTGAAGGGCTATATAGATTGTGGAAATCTGAAGTTAATTCAATTATTATTTATGGTGTGATGTCAATTTGATTATTACAAATGTTCGACGCCCTATGTCTTCAGAAAAAGTCAACGTAAGACGATCATTACAGAATAATATATTTGGAAACAAAATATAACAATAGTCGAAGTAAATAACAAAAAAATTTAATTCAATTGTCAGTGCGTTACCTAAGCAAGTAGCCTACAACGTCCGAAGTAGACGGATCAGGGTTTAGTAATTAGGAAAGATATTTTGGCAGATCAATATAAAATAATGAAATTGTACGATTGTGAAATGGCTTATTAATATATAAATTATTAAATATGAATGCTCTTACTAAATAGCTTGTTAAATGCAAACGTTATTAGGTTATCATCGATATTTAAATAATTACTTAAATAGATAGCGTGATAATGAAAATTAATCTAAACAAAATAAACGACTCTTACTCTGCTCAAAGTAATTTGAAGAAATTTTCGCGATGCTGTGGTTACTCCTAGTTAATATTTTATTCCGTCGGCAATGATTAATGTCTTCTATATTCTTCTGTGCAAATTTCCTGTTCGCTTCTTAATGGTTTCTGAATATCGTTCTTTTAATGTGATTTTACCGTGTCTCTTTTTTGTTGTGTTTTATGGTGTTTTTCGCATTGGTTACAGTTCGGTATTTATACCGCATAACTGCTACTATTTTAAAGTGCCCACGTGGCCCCCATATATTATTTTCCGACCATTTCACAGCCTCCGCTTTTCGGCCTTTTCTTCATCTTATTTTGGTTTATTTTCTTGCACTATTATGCCGTCATATTATTTTATTATTCTATTATGTTATTTTATTATATTACAATTATATTGTGTTATTTTATTATTCTTCTATTGTTTATTTTATTATACTATCTTTTTTTTTCTTTTATATTGTCTCTATATCTACCAAAATTCTTGTACGTCTGCTTTCTACATAAAAATATAAAAAATATGAAATTCACAACGCATATAAAATTACTATAAAATAAATATAAAAATTGAACACTTATCAAAACAATTATCTTTAAAACATAAATATTGAATTGCTTCACATATAATAAATTGTTTATTTTCAAAGCAGTTTTTTAAAATCATATTGTCTCTTGTTTTTTGATTCTGAATTGTATTTCTTTTGTGCTCTTCTTTTGTATTTGCATTCATCCATAGTCAGGAGTATGTAATACATGGGTATATATTGTACATAGGTATATGCACTAAATTTCTGAATATAATAGATGGTGTACACTATACATGGGTATATATGTGTTGTTTTTATTAGCAGTGTGTTATTTATTGACAGTGTTATATAATGATGGTGAGGTTGAATTGTATAAGTGCCGAATCTCAGCATCTATATAAGCTGATGGATTTCCATCACAATTCACTCTTAAATATTTAGCTGATGAAATTCGGTTTTTAAAGCTTTGAATAAACTGGAAAAGAATCTTTGAAAAGCAATCGGTAAACTTTCCAATCATAGAACATATTAATCAATAAATCTTTGAGTGTTAATAATAATAATCAATATTTAATTATAATAATTAACAAAGAAACTAATATTTTAAATTCTATATTCAAATTTGTAGAAGTTAGGAACATAAGTTCTCACATTCACGTTGAGATCACTTAACCTACTTGTTTATAAAATCTCTGGTTCTAGCTAATAGATTTATTGGGGTTTCGATCCAACTGTTGGATCTCAACCCCATCCCATATTGTACATAACTCAAAAATCGCAAAAGCATTACAACCACATACCCAATACATATAATCCCGCTGTACAATAAAATTCCAAGACTGTGTATACCTTGATTGTGGACTACCAGAGCGAAAAACAGAACATCAGCAGCAGCCAAAGCCATACCCAACAATATTCAAACTGTGTTCATTTGATGAACTCTTAATAAACAATTATTTCTTATTCCATGTGTTCCTATAATAAACAATTGTTGTGTTTGACAATTCATATATTATTATGATTATTTATGTTTAATCTGGCATTATGAATGTTTATGTGTAATTTAATTGTACAAGGGCGGAGTAGATGGTGAAGGAGGGAGAAATGATAAACTAATAAAAATATATAAAAGTAAATTGTGAATAAGAAATAAATAGGTAAATAATAAATACTAGAAATAAATAGATAAGGAAATAATAGATGATAGAATAAAATAAGTAAGATAGATATAAAAATTATAAACTAAGACAATTATTAGAAATTATAAAATAAGGCAATGTAAATAAATTAAGCAAATAAGATAGAATAATTAGGTTAAGAATTAGCATAATTAATTAAGTCAAGTAAAGCAAGATAGACGGAGGCGGAAAAACATTGACTATAAATACCACTGACAATTTCAGTCGGACACCCAGTTTTGTCATTCGATGCAGGTGATTGTCATCTTACGAGAATACAGAACCTGATAGCTATTATTTCAAACGAATATCACGTGGACTGACTTCACAATTAGACGTCAATTTTCTTGACCATTTCGAGCAAGAATAGTGGGGATGAACGTTATATTGAACAGCGAGTTTTGATCGACTACACAGATAACAGTAAGCATCATGTGTTGATTTGTTTTTCATCATCATTTTTTACGAAAACTTAAACAGTTATTGAGTTATTATTCAGTTATTAAACAGTTATTATTCCATTCACAAAGTTTCATAATTATAATAATATTGTAACGTTATCACAAAATTTCCTAATAGTAATAATATTTTTATATTATTAGGCGTGAATGTTGGCAATTAAGATCTCCCATTTTCATTAATAATCTGCTTAGTCCGTCTTAAGAATTTGCCGGTTAATCACTCAGGCGAGATACTGGTTATTTTGCAAAATCTTTTTGTTATTTTTGATTATAATAATTGTTCTGTTTTCGCTTTCAATAAAAGTTTTCGTCTCAAACATTGTGTTCAGTTATATTAGTTCAGGAGATACTAATTACATTTTCGACCTCAAAGGAAATATTTTTTAATTCTTTTAAAATGATAACGATATTTTAAATCAACTCGATTTCATTCGAGATTTACGATTTTCATCGTTTCAGGCTCAGAGCAACATCAGTTCCTCTGCACGCTTATCTTCAGTCTAAATTCATAATTTTACCGGTAACTTGGTTCTCATACCGGTTACTGAAGCCCCTGCGAACCAGATATAGTTAAAATAAATCGACCACCAAATAAAAATATTTAATACAACAATTAATTTACACTAAAAAACTATATGTAACACTGTATACATTTTTATAACAATGCATGGCAATACGTATGAAATGTGCATTAATTTTTATTGCATAAATTTTTATTTAATCGCCATGTATTTTTTATATTTTAACAACTTTGGAATATTTGAGCAAAAATCAACTCGAAATCTTGGTATTTAATATAATTATTATCTATATGTACGTAAAATAATAAAATCAGTAAACCCACCCCGACCAAGTCGGTCGAAATTCCCTAAAATAATAAATTAATTTTTAAAATATTTATACACAATTGTATATCGCATCGTTTTATTTCCTATAATGAAGTTTGTTGCTCAAAAATCTTGAAGGTAATTCGTTCTGCTCCGCTAGTGGGAGTAAGTTACCATTTCTTTATGCAGGAATTGTAAGGTATATTATAACTGTAAGTTGATGTATAGTATAGTTTTAAAATTAATTTATAATTTTTATTTTATTATTGTTAATCAGTTTTTGTATTGATGTTAATTTTTAATAAATATTTGAGTTCTTATTCATATAGGGTACATAAATCAGTATTCATTATCATTGATATTAACATAGTCAACAGTTTAAATAATTTGAGACTGACAATTAAGTTAATTTAAATATATCACTACTGCCAAACCTATTGTCTTCACGTAATAAGGTTGTGCGACGTGAAGGAACATGAACATAAGGTAGATTACACCTGTGGCCTTAAACAAGAGTTCATAGAAACTGATTAAGACAGTAGTGGTATCAAATAACATTAAGCTTAATAAAACGATAAAACCAATAAGGCCTGAACCTAACAGTTTGATTTGAATAATTTGCTGTTAATCAATTTGTTTTACAAATAAACAAATAATCTAATTTGTTTGTCATTTAATATAATTATAAAAAAATCATATTAAAAAACTCACGCTGTTGAGTTGACCATTAAAAACAACAAGAAACATCATACACAACCCAACAGTAGTAATATTTTCATCTGGCTTGAATTGAAAATGTATCAATTAGCCAATGTATTTTATTATTCGTGACATTGACTATCATAATAGTTCTGGATGGTATATTTAATGTAACAATTTTTATCGAAATAACATTTTATAATTCTTTTATGTGAAAGCTTAGCAAAAAAGGAATGAATAATTTGTTAAGGTAGATAATAATTATAAAAATTAACTTTAATTATTTATTAAAAAAATATAATGTCATGTAACAACATTATGAAAATCAGTTGATAGATAAAAACCATTATTATTAAAAATATTATAATTTCGGTATTAATAATAAGCAACAATAATTTTCCAGAAGGAGAAATAATTTAATTCGAAATAAACTGAAATCCCTTGAGAGTTGTTGGAAAATTGTATCGAAATAAAATAAAGTGACAATAAAAGCTTGCATATCGAATATTATGTATAAGGGATAAAATCAGTGGACAAAACGGCTCCACTAGTTATTGGAAACTACAAGACGTATTGCGTATTATTGCCCGAAATCAGTATATGCCATTTTTACAGAGGACATTCTCCGAAGACATTTGCAACTAACGTAAGTTCGATTTTAGTGTAAGCTACTGATTGTTACTATATAGTTTATGGTTATATCATTTTATTATCGAGCTTTGTCTCAAACAGCACTCTTAAGGGTAATTTAGTTTTGCTCCAAAATTAGGAAACAATTGAACGGTGCTTATTCCGGAAATTGTTAAGTTTTCATCGTCTAGTAATTTTTTATTCAGTGCTTAAATTATTGTAGCTTAAAATCAATTTGCTTATTGTAATTTTCCTGTCATTTACTATATCAGTGTTTTAATAATAATCATTAGTGTAATTAAAGCGTGTTATTAATTGGAGTGAAATAGATCAAATAGGAAATAAGTTAAGGTATAATTTGATATTGATAGGATTTAATTCAATCAGGACATTGTTGCCGATCATACTACCTTCATATAGTATTGATTGTGAGGTAAAAAAGGAAATAAAAAGGTTTATAAATTATACATTGGGCTTGATTACTAAGACTGATCAAGACGACAATGATCTTCAAAGAGCTAAATTAGAGACTGATAAGATCAAAAAACAAAAATGCACAAGCCCCAAAACCCATCACAAAATTTCAAACTTTGACTTTCTACATAAAAAATCGAAAATGAATCAATATAATGTTCGCAGCATTTCGCTAATAAATATTTGTTAAATTCAAAATGAGCTACAAAATAACACTGTCTATTTCAATTGAATTAATTGATAATTTTGCTAATTAGGCTTATGTTAGTGTTCAGCATTAAAATGCAGTAAAACTCAAATAATAGTAATTATGAATAAAACAGAAAAAATATAATCATTAAAACAATGGAATACAATCGATTATTTAACTACATTATACAATTATTTAAGAATTAAAAAGTATACAAGCTGCATATTAGCCTTTGAATTATACATGAGTTACATAATTAGCTCATAAATAATATAAAATAGGAGTTAAAGATAATCAATGATAATAATTTATGGTATGTGCACGAATCACAACAAAAATATGTAAATAAAAAACTGCCCATTGAAATAAATAATGCAATATTAAATGAATAATTTAACACACAAAACAGATGCCTAATATGGCACAAGATTCACATCGGAGAGCTTATTAACGTGCCTGATGGGTCAACCCTGAAAATTAGAAGAGGCTATTATAGCCCTTGAAATACAGAGAACAGAAATTTACATTCATCAGTTATTCGAAAAATGGAAGAAAAATCATATTGACCTTCGCAAGAAAATCGACTGATTGTTTGTCTTCTGATATATTTAAAAGATAATTTTATTGATAAAACTCAATATTTTGGCTTCTGATTCCAAAAACGATTTTATCTGATTTGGAACCAGAACTTTGAAATAACATAGAAGTCTTGAATCGATTTGGATAAAATAGCATTTTCAATTATTCAGATCAATTAATGTTATTTTCTGTTTGAATTGAGAAAAAGAATTTGTATCAGATTATTACATGTAAATAAACTCAATACAAATTGTAGAAAATCAATAAAGGTATCCAAGTTCCTGATTCCAAAAGATCCATATCTACCGTATTTTCCGGGCTATAAGGCACACCTTAAAACAGATTTTTAGGATTTATTAAGGCTGGAACATTGAAAAAAAGATGGTGATGATGTTAATATAAGCGAATGTGACATTTCAGATGAAGAGCATTAAATCTTGCTATATATTTTTAATTTAATTTAATATATGAATCAGTCAACTCATAGTTAGGGTGCGCCTTATAGTCCGGAAATAATATGGTAATTCAAACAAACACATTACCTAAACTAAAATATCTGGTTTTCTCAAACCCATATTTGAAGCTAGCCTGAAAATTGCGAAATCTGAAAAGAGAAGAAATGAAAACAGAAACAAAGACCATTAGATTGAAAATAACCTGTATAATGTTTTATTTGAAATGCTATCTTTAAAATCGGTTTTAAATGTCAACAAACATTACAAACCACTAAACACTGGCTCTACTTTTATAAATTTTTTAAATTCTTGAAAATCGATAAAATTTTCGGGAAAGATTTCATTTTATGATACAAATTATATTTCGTAAAAATGAATATAAAACTAATGGGAATACATAATAAAGCTTTACACAATTTCAATACCAAATATTTTTGATGAAATGTAGGATAAAATTCGATAATCAATATTATTTATTCCATTTCCCCATATACCTCTTCCGACAACTCGTAGTATTTCGATGCTAAACGGCCTTTCATGGCGGCGGTAGCTTCATCGGCAGCTTCCGAGTATAATTCAGCTTGAGTAAGTTAGATATGAAATAAAATACCGCCTAATGAACAATACCTGCTCGCTCGATATCTTTCTCTAATCCATAACCTCCAGTTCTAAGCATAGATGCCATTCTAGCTTTGACAATGTACGATGGATTTTCATTCGTTGAATCAAATTCACCGTTTGCATCGGACTGATCTATAGTTTCCAATGTTCTCTCGAGCCAATGAATCACCGAACTCCAGTCTGGATCACGTCCGTGAGATTTACTTAAAGCAACGTCATTGGCGTCTGCCAAAGCCATTATGGATGGTCGATGTCCAGCATCAGCCGCTTTTGTAAGAAAAATCCAACCTTTGAATTCCATTTCGGGATCCGCCTAATTGATAGATAAAGGTAAAATTTTGAGAGAAAAAAGTAGACACATAAATCAGAAAAAAATGAAATTCTCCGTAATGAAAATGAAATTTTTAACGCTGTTGATCAATCAATATCAACAAATGATTCCATAAAACACAGATTTCGTAGTGTTTTCAATGAAGCAGAATCGAACAGTCCATTTATTAAAAAGAGCCCAAATTAAATCTAAAACCAAATACCTGGATGGGACAATCTTTCAAAAGATCCCTAGATGGCCATCGGAGAAAATAGTTACTCATATTCAACATCGCTTCCAAACAATTGAGACTGGCAGCAACATCTTCGTGATATAATACTGCAGCCCAATCAATAGATTCATCTTGCTGTGCTTTATCAGAAAATCTTCCAGATTCATGCATATTAGCAATTTCATGGTGAATCTAAGTAAATAAATAAGCTATTTTTACATAAATTAGTGAAGAGTAAGAACAAATATCTGTGAAAATCATAGATCTTTTCAACGCTGTTTAAAATCCATTATAACAGCCATATCAATTGATCATTTCTGATTATCTCAAAAAAACAATTATCATCTCAGATTTTAATTCATCAAAATGCCTACACTTGCAAATAATATCTTCACGTGATCATTTTCGTGTCACAAAATTTGATGCAACTACAAGTGTGTCTTTCTAATATTTGCTTGCTGTATATTTTGATGCAGAAAAAAAATAATTCGGCTTCAGACAAGAAAATAATGCCAATGGTTCGCGGAGTTCATTAATCACTATTTTCAAAATTGTGTGTTCAACTGTTAACCGATATTGAATAAGATCGGGGAAAGATCAATAGATCTAAAAAAATATTTCATGCGAGAAAACGTGACACTTGGAATTTACATTAAATCACTAAAAGAAAAGAAAATTATTTAAAAGATTTTCGGTGTAATAGATGTTTTTTTAAAAAAATTTCGAACGACATACGGGAAAATAATAAAATTATAATGGGTGTGTGTAGTAAGATTATTAAGGATTTAAAATTAAAATTTTACATCAATAATTAAAGAATTTAATTTATTAACTTGGTGCCATCGATTTTCTCAGATATCAATTCGCACCTATAAGTGATGTTATCAACATTTGAAAGGGTGTTAAGGGTAGTAAAAGACTATAAAATTTATCAAACACAAAGTACAAACAAACCAATGACGTGGAAATCGGACAAAGCCTCCAGTTTAAATATTAACCAATACCATGACATCGAGATTAGATATAAATAAATAATTATATAATATGGATTTGTTAGAGGTGATAAAGATATATATAGAACCAAAAATGCTAAGTATTCCTGACTGAAAAAAAAACTTTTGCTAACCCATTGATTTGAATCGAAAATAGTAAATTCTAGTGAATTGTGTTCCATTTGCATATCTGCCTGATAGAATCGTATAATTGATATCTTCTAATTATTTCCTTTAAATTATCTGAGAAATGTTTGCAGAAAATGATATCAACAATAATAATACGAAATGCATAACCAAATTAAAATTAAATTGATAAGACAATTGGCAATGAAATGTGGTTTTAATCCTAAGTAAGCATTTTTAATCAATATAAAATGGTACCCGAAAAATAATATATGTCTATTTTAAACAATCAAAATTATTGAAATAATAATTTCACTTGATGTTTTAATTTAATTAAATGAAATTAAATTTTTAATTAAAATTATTTTCCGACACACACACAAACACACACCTGTATAAGTATATAATTGTTAATATCAAATAAAATTATGTTTACATACACCATAATCAATTGTCCAATTTCTAAGATTGTTTCTTATCACCAATAGAGCATTTTCATTCGATAACCAAATATACACACATACATACGTGTGTGCGTGAATGTAAATGAAGAATCGCCACCAATTTCCTAATTATTATCCAACTTGTCTTAAACATTTAAACATATCGAATACAAATGAATAATTATAGCGACAAGTGATAAACACATTTTGATTTAAACTAATTTCAGGATAATATTCGATCAAATACAGGAGATTAGCGTATTCAAATTATTTTAGAACCGGTAGAATATAATACAAAGAATCCTTTTATTTGTTAACAATGAAAAATTGCATTCTCTGAATCTTGAACAAATGTTTTATATTTGCAAAAACCGCTGGTTTAAAATTGAATATGACGATCTCAATGACAATTTTCAACATTAAATTAATATTTAAACCAATTTAAAAATAATACGCTGACATCCATAAAGGACAAGATCAAAAATATACCAAGATAATTAAATAAATTTAGAAAGTCTTCTTTAAACAAAGATACAAACATAGATCATTAGACTAAACACGTGAATTTTTCATTTTATCAATATTAAATGGACAATCTTTTTTTTATAAATAGCTAAGATAAATTTTATTGATTAATGGAATATATAAATGTGTGTGTGTCAGAGAATAATTTTTTGGTCTCATTTTATTTGAGGTATTTATTGGGAAAAACCTTCGCAATTTTTATTGATTTAGAGTCGTACTTATCTAGAGAAATGCAGGCGATATTAAAAATATTCCTTCCTTCTCATTTCAAGATATCAAATGCGTTAATGAAATCCCACTGTAATCACCCAAGATATTTTTAGTTCAATACAGTTAGATCAAGAACAATTCTAATCTATTGTAATAGAATTTTTAGGTGTTAAAAACGATTATTTTCTCAAATAATTTATTTTACCATAATATGCTGTTCATAATCAATGAGATTTATTTATGGGAGTTTCTTTAAAACCAATATCATTTCGATTTTCGTACACAAAGTCGTGTCTTTTATTTGATGTAAACAAAACATTCTGCTCAACTTCGTACAATTTTTACGTAAAATATTGATTAACTAATTGTCGAATTTTTATAAATAATATTATCAAATAAAATAATAAAAATATATTAATACATAGTTATATTATTGATATTTATAAATAATAATTTGGAATTGTCCAATTATTGTGACAACAGAGCCAAATATCATGATAGTAATTATAATAATATTATAAAAATAATTACTTCTCCCAAAATTGATTCTCCCATTTTCAAAGAATTCATATCTACTGATATAGCACAACTTGGTCTATGAACATGATTAGTCTTCATGTAGTTTAGTAATTCTTCGTCCTATTTAAATATATATATATATATTCAAAGTACGGAGATAAATAGAATTTCAAATTTTATAAAGATGATATCCGATTCGTAATATATAAAAATAAAGAGCGCAATTTCTTAGACTTTTGAACCACATAAAAACTGGATGGAATACGAATCTGAACTGATTAACAGTCATCGAATTTGATGCTTTTGACGAAATTTAAAATGTACGAGAAGCATACGAAGATATAAATTTGAATATTTAATCGTCATGGGATATGGGAAAACAATCGACAGACTTTCTAATTATTTTTTGAGTTCTTGAAAAAAGTAGTTAAAGCTGAATTAAATTTGCTATAAACTTCTTTGTAAAAATTCAAACTTTTCTTTACTATTTTATTAAACAAACGTAAGGCATATAATTCTGATAGGAATTTTAAAGTAGATTCTCATATTTGGAAAAATAATAGTCCAGACTACCTTTAAATGAACCATTTACAAACGCGGAAGAAATATTATAATTGGTAGTTGATCTACTAATTGATAATCGTAATTGATTATCTTAGTTGGAACTGCTCGAAGAAACAAGAAAGAATTACCCAAACCTTCGAGATTAAAGAAATATAATATTAAACTTCATTGGAAATCAAAAACAATGTGCTATTGCTAACGATGAAGATTGTTGTATTTTATAATATTGTATTAAATATTAATTTTTTTTAAATTTTTAATTTTGATGTGACGAATCAAATGACTGGGATTGAAACCATAAAATAAGAATTTTGTAGATTTAATTTTCAAGTTATTTTCAATATTAAAGATTTAACTCTTATAAATTGATTAGATTTTCTTGAAAAAAACTTAAAATAAAAGATATCCTCACAAGAATTAACATTTCAGTTAAGACACCTTTCCACCAAATAATTAGTTTTGATGAGGTCAGAAAATGCAAAAAGTATAAAATTTGATATTCTGATATATTTATTTATTTTAAGAATTGTTTGATTTTAATTTAAATCAAAGGAGAATATTTCAAACGGTGTAAATAGTTAGCTGATAGATCATTCAGTTGAAGCTATCGGGAAATTTTCAATGGTTTGTATATTGCTTTATGCAGCTGGTGAGAATTATAGCGTTTACTCGAAGAAGGATTAAATGTTAATCGAAATCGTGTTAGATTTATTTTTAATTATAAATCAGAAATAATTCCAGCTGCTATTGAATACATCATTCAATTTTAAAATTTATATTCCAGCACGTTTAAATAAATTATCAGTCGAATAAGGAAATTAAATTAAAATAAAAATTAAAAATAAAAATTAAATTAAAAAATTTTAATAAGGAAATTTATTTCAAAAATTTTTAATTAAATCTACTTTCTATTCTCAAATCCAATATTGAAAATATTCTAAATCTCTAACATGATTTACACTAATCATTATAAAGATCCTAACCTAACAACGGAACCCGTATAACTAAACAATTCTGAATTGAATTAAATTTTGAGTGGCACTCTAAAAATCAATATATTGATAATCATTAATTGATTTGTCTTGTTTGTTCTATTTACAAAAGTTAGTAAAACCCTAATTTCTAACTAAACCATATTTCAGGTAAATCCACATGAAACACCGCTAATTTCTACACACCCGGAAAAAGATATCTAAGAGCGAACAAAAATAATCAGACCAAATAAAAATAACACAACAACTTCCAGCAAATTTGCTGTTGAGATAAAGATTTTGCTTGTATATTTATGGTGCTACATAAAATATTTTTATCATTTTTAAAAAATATCGTTATAATTTTAATTTTTAAAATTGGTTTTACGAATAGAATATTTCAACATAGCACACCAGAAATAGTGTTGGCCCAAATTTACTAAAAGAATTCATAAAAAAGTAATGGGATAAGTAATTGAAATCGTTATAATTGAGGAAAATTGAATTGATTAGAAGATCTCGGTCATTTGTCAATGGAATCATATACATTGTCGATAATATTGGTAAGAGAATGAGCGTCTTTGATTGAGTACAAATGATATTTTTGAAGGGTAATGGTATTGTATAAAGATCCGTTGAACAAGGTATTTCAGATTAAATCATCCATAAATAGATATCAGAAAACACATGGATATTTCAATAATAACATTTAATAAGGAATTTAAAATATAAAGATTCGAATTAGACAAAAATGAGTTCTGAAAAATAATATTGTGTTTCCAACACAACCACATGAAGTCATGTGGTAATCTAAGATTAATGATTTAAAACAAGACATGAAATGTACTTATGGTACTGGATCACTTTTGAGACAATATTTTCAGATCTTTATTTTTAAACAAAACTATTGAGCAAATGAAATTAAGAAAATGGAACATGGATGTAGAGTTCATGTTTCTAAATTAAAATCTAAAATCTTTTAAGATATAATAGGAAATTAAGATATAACGGAAACTATAGAAACAGAATCAATATTTAACAAGGTATTTTTACCCGTGAAAGCATTGCATGTTTGGCTCATATTAACGTCAAATTTATTTAACCAATATCATATTGATAATCTCATCATTCAATAAAGTAAATCAATTTATCGATTTATTATTTTATTTCTGAGCATTTTAAATTGAATTAAAATTTTCAAAGATATAATTTTGCATAAAATCAAATTGATTTGTTTAAATAATTGGATTTAAATATAATTGGCTACCGTGTCTTTTCATTTCGTTTTCGATGCGTGGTTTAAAAAAACGTAGCGGCTTACAATGGCTATAAAATGTTGTATTTTTTGTTCCATACTATTTCGTTTTAGAATATGAATTCAGATATATTTCGGCACAATCAAAACAAATGATGATTGGCTGTAATAAATAATATCCTAAATAATACCAACTCTAATAATGACGTAAAAATAAATGCGTCATAATTATTTAGGTCTTGGTCGAATGTTTTAAAAATGTCCAGCATTGTTAGCAATAAGAATTCAAGAAAAATGAGGAAATCAATATACTTATATCAATTAGAATATAACCTTTCTCGTTTCGTAGGAATTCGAACTATCGTAACTAAAATGCGACCGTTTTTTCCTTTTATCACATGGATTATCAAAATTGGAAAAATCGTCTGCTATATTCAGGCAAATATCTTCATCGTTGTCAAATCCAGAATCAGGAGACGAGATAAGAAATTTGTGTGAATCATTTCTTTGTTCAATTCCATGTTCGGTCAAATCATCAATGGGATCATTGAAATCTTCATTCAGATGTTCTTCTAACATATCGATCAAAGCACTTTCCAAATTATTTGACGGCTTGCTACTTCGCAACGATTTAAATGGTGTTTTTTGAACTATAGCAACAGTATCAGAAGAAATCTAAATGAAAATGAATTGATATAACGACTCAGTACTTATAAGTGATAATAATGGATCATTGTTATCTAATAACCCTAACTAGCGCTCTTCTTGGGCTTATCTGACTCCTTATTTAAATCGTGCGCCACTACATTTTTAAATACTTATGTAGGGTGCTAAAAAATATTTGTACTAAAACATCTTACAATAACAGGTCTCACGTGAACACAAGATATCATTGACCAAAGTTATTTATCAAAAAAGAAATAGAATAAAATGTCATACAAAATTTATCGATCAGCTTAGAAACTACATCTGATCATCATAACACTACACCATATCTGGTACGATAATTTACAAAGTACAGATACTGCACAACAATCTCTGCGGTTTATATTCTACTCAATGCTATACAGTAGTATTCATTCAGGTTTACCATCATGCCGCTGCTTACATGTAATGATAAAATTCATTATATTGTCTTTCTCATCCTGACCCTTCCACATTTAGTTGTTTATGATGACGTGTGTTGTTCAAAAGTGGGATTATCTAATTACCTGAATTTTCTGTCCACTTGATTTTCACAAAAATGCTTCAACAATCGATCCTAATTTCCGTAAAATTATTTTTTAATAATTTTTCAAATACAATAAAAGTTATTTTCATTTTATTGGTAATCTCGAAGACTTTTTTCTTGTCTTAAAATTGATTTTTAGTCATGGGTTTTCTGGATTTAAAATTATTATCATCGACGAATTTTATTAATTAAAATGATTGAGAACAGAAATAATATTTTTATCTTATTGATTGATGTCCATTAAATAATAAATTTTTATCAAATAATCATGTTTAAATTTATTAAAATGGTATCGAAATCATTCAAATATAATCGAAACTCACACTTGAAAGTCGAGAATTTTGTAATTTTTTCTTCTCCGATGGAGATAAATCAAACTTTGCCAATCCAAGGGCTTCGCACACATTATTGCATTTGTGTGAATGGAAAAATAAAGCCATGCCACGTGGTCCCAAATTCCCGTTTCCATAACCATTTTTGCAAGCAGTATGAATCTGTGGATCCGTATACAGGTCACCAACACCTTGTATATCAACAACAATCAATTCATGACCCGATCTTTCGAATGTATAATGACTAAATGCCTAATGATTCGATGTCTTAAATGTCTAGTTCTGATCGAAATGGTTACTTGAGGAGTGTTTCTAGTATGTTCATCTACGAATCCGGAATTTGAATTATATTTTATATAATTGCCTTCAATGAAGTGCTCCAAGTGATAAAGCGGTTTGTCGGTGCGATCAATGAACTCAATGATGCACATCCTAACAATATCCACCTGTGACAATGATAAATATATTCTGTGAATATAGGGATTTAAAATTAAATAAATAGAATTTATAATAATGAAATCTATATGTGATTTTCAACTCATAAACCAGACACCAGAGTATATCAATTACCGAAATTCCATCAATGCACATTTCAAATCGACTTGACAATGCAATTATAAAAAATTAATTTGTCTCACTTATAGATAAAAATAATTTATTGTTATAATCTATAATATTTACTCGCAGAATTATCAGCTGTATTGAAAATGTATTTATTATTTTTTCAATTTTTCGATAGGATGTTAATAACTTTCGAATATGTTTATAATTCGTTTACATTATTAATGTTTTATTGTTGATGAGTTTGACTTTTCATGCAAAGGATAGAAAACAAATTTCATCAATATAAGTCATTCAATTTCAAGCTATTGGCGACGAGTCCAAATCAATATTATTATGTACAAAGCTGTAAAGTCGGTTTTAAAATACTGAGTACCAGTTAAATATAAAAATTTAGCTCAATTAATTAGAACCTACAAGTTATCGATTATTATCATTTCATTTTAATAACAATCGATCCATAGGATTAAGCTTTATTCATAATCTTCACGTAACAACTCAGTTTGGTACAAACCAGTTGCAGTTGGTAACAATCATTTATAGTTAATAATATTAATCAATATATATTTTGTAATAATAATTTTAGTCAATTATTATTATCGATTTCTTTGATTTTTGATTTATAAGTTTAATATATTAAAAGGTATATAAAAATGATACTTAAAGTGAAAACGACAATAAGACTTTTCCGCTCTTTCTTTGCCCATCCATAAATTCACTAGAAGATATTGGACCGATTTATTATACCCACTACCAAACGTATCCAAATAAATTTAATCAAAAAATTTACATAATTATTGTAATTCACGATTTTTTATTGATTTTTAATTTTTCAGTCTAGCAAAGCTACCTACTTTTGTTTCACATATCATCAATCAATAATGCACAGATACTGATAGTATCTGCCATTAATGATTATTATCAAACAGCAAAATTAAACGAAATATTACCAAATAAATCAATAACAAATTCAATTAACAAGTTAATTAAATAGATTGTCACTGAAATGCAATGATAATTGATAACTTTAATGAATCGATTTTTTTTTACCATGTAACTAGAAGTCGGTACTTTTTCATCTCTGAATTCGCAGCCATAGTTTTATAAACAAGTTTTATAAACTTTAAAGCCTCGTACACAAGCGCTTAATGTTGGATGCTAAGATCTTAGAAACACAGATTTTTCAAAAAATCCGGCTTGTTCTTAAGTTGTCACAGTTTTCCATTATCTCTGTTTTTAACTTTGATTCTTAAGCAGACAACTAAAATCTGTAACCGAAAAATATTGAGTATATCACTTGGAAAATTTAATTCATAGCTTACGAATTATTTCTTATTCAAAATAAGGCTTTCAATCAATATGAATATTGAGTTAAATTTTCATGACGGTGTTTTCAAATACAACGTTTATACGAGATATTTATACATTTCGGTTAATGCCTTATCGAAAAGTTTATTTGAAATTGTCTGAAGTCTGTTCGACTCGATAATTGAATTTTATTGATTTTCTGTCATTTAGCTTGGATTCTATTGTATAAAATAATCTAATAATAAGGTTTGCAATTATCAAAACTTTAGGCGCATTATTTCAAAAATATTATAAAATATGATTCGAAGCTTTCAACGTATTTTCGAAAAGAATTTTTTATAATTGAACGAATTAGTTCAAAGTCGATTATATCATTTTTCACTACCCGAATCAATGTAAACATTTACACTCAGTCAGGATAAAATTAACAAAAACAAAACAACAGTGCAAAATTCAATTTGCGCATATCAATGCAATTAATCACGACTAAAATTTACAGCGCTCGTCTAATTTGGATTAAATAATAAATCAATAACCAAGACCAAATATCAATTTGAATTTTGGGGTAGAGAATATTCAATAATCCTCATTTGAAAATATTAATCGATTCAAGTTCATGTCAATTTCAATACCAGATTTAATTGTTTGTGTTCCCAATACTTGTTTCTGATTTATAGACAATCATATATACAAAGACGTTTGTCAACAGTATAGAAATAGTGACCTTGATTTCGATTGGTTACTGGATATCATATGATTCATTCATTTGTCTAAATTTTGGAACAATCTTAAAACGATTGATTATTTTTATCATAGATAAATGTGATCGATCAATTAATTTTTTCGTGTTTATGATTTGTTAAACGATCTAACTATACATATATTCTTTATAAACTATATGACCACTTTAAATGATTTTTTAGAAATTATACTAATATGAATCATTTTCAAAAGTAACCAGATCGATGACGAATATAAATTTGGTTAGCAAAAACAAGCAATCGATTTACAAAAGAATATCTAAGAAATGTTCCATTTCATTAAATATAAAATTCATTCAATGGGGGGATGACATAAAATTCACATTATAATTTTTACTGAACTGAAAATTCTTCAAACATTGATTTCTATAACACTTTCAAATTGATCTGGATATTTTTATAACTAATTTAAATTCAACTATTAAAGTTCTTTCCAAAAGAACAGATAGTTTTTCATTTTTAGTAAAGGAGTATAAGTAATGTTGAACAAGTAGGGAAGAAATTTCAACGAGATATAGGGCTGTTCAACAGCCAATGAAAGTGTTGGAAATGAATTTCAATACGATATATGAATTTTAATGATTTTTTTGTTCCAGGGTTATTATTATTATTATGTAAAAAAGCTTGAATAACATAATCGGACAATGAAATCAGAACACTACATCAGTGTGTTCCGTAATAACACAATCTCGATTGATTTGTTGTAACAATTTGAAAATTTTTAAACAATCGTTCATTATATGACAGACAGTAGTTATTCCTCTTTATAGATTTAGACGGCTACCATAAGGAGTTATAAATATGTCAAGTATAGCTGTCATATCATATTTCCAGTCAAGTTATTGTACATACCGATCATTGTCCTATTAACATATCACTTATGGAATGCTCCATTTGTAAGAATTCGAGGTTGCATATAAATTATATTACTACAACCATTTATTATTATTATTATTATTATTATTATTATTATTATTATTATTATTATTATTATTTTTATTATTATCATTATTATT